>JACEVL010001020.1:477500-547923 GCA_020284085.1 Aporrectodea caliginosa
GTTTTGGCGCTAATAAACGTAGTAAATAATGTTAATTTTATAATGCAAAGAAATATCAGTATGAGACCAAAGTTCCTATAGTGAATTGAATTGATTAAAATAGAATTTGGTGCATTAGTCCCATCTTCTTAATGCTGTATTATTCGTTGGTAAGAAGGCAGCCTATCATGTCCATGATAACTGTCATCAATCCAGATTCCAGGGACGTAAGAAAGAAGAAATTATTTTCATCAATCAGCTCCGACTTTAAGAAAACAGTCCTAATAATTAATCCAGCTCCCATTGAAACAATTATTTTCATCAATCGAGATCCCATTGAAACAATTTCATCAATCCAGTTCCCATTTAAGCAATTATTTTCATCAATCCGGCTTCCATTGAGACAATTACTTTCATCAATCGGCTTCGATTTTAAGAAAACAATTCTTATAATTAATACAGCTCCCATTGAAACAATTATTTTTATCAAACCAACTCCCATTGAAACAATTCTTTTCATCATTCCAGCCACCATTTACCTAAGAACTTTCTCATCAATCCAACTTCGATTGCGTGTTTCTGAGATAGAAATAATTTACCAACCCAACGGTGGCGCCTAAACGGCGGCGCCAAAACGGCGGCGCCAAAAAGTCACGTACCGCGCGCATATGACCTTCCTCTTGGAACAATCTTCTTTTAACTGTTTGTCAAGGCGCCCTTGTAACGGCATGTGTTGTGTTACGGCGCCATAGAAATTGTCGTCATTATTATTATTACTGTATGTAAGTCCTAGGACCTAGGACGATTGAAAAGAACGCCCACCCGAATTTCCATTCACGCAAATTTGAATCTTTAGTGACGGTTAGCGATCTAGTTCTTGTATATTCTTGTAAACAACATCGACGGGCGGCCATGTTCTTAGTAGCGCCACCTACCGAAATGCAATGAGTCTGGTTAAATTAATATTCTGTGATATATCTATACATGTTTTATTACATTCACCTTCACCTTGTGCCGTCGATTCTATGAATCCTAGCGACCGTCATAGTCAACCTTCTCCACGTGTTCCGATCTCTCGTCGCCTCTCTCAGCTCCGGAAGCTTCATCTTCATCGTCTCATTTATCTCATCCATCCATCTTCTTCTCGGTCGTCCTCTCCCCTCCTCCCTCCCCGTACGCCAGCATCGTCTCCTTTTCCAGTCCATCCGCGCGCATCACATGTCCAAAATACGTCATTTTCTGTCTTGCTGCTCTCTGCCTCAATGTCTCAGGTGTCCTATCTCCTCCAGTATGTATTCATTTGTTCTCTTCTCAGTCCAGGGGACCCTCAACATTCTCCTCCAAATCCACATTTAACATGCTTCGATCTTCTTCTCCAGTGCCTTGGTTTTTGTCCATGTTTCGCACCCATACAGCACTACTGGTAGTATCATTGCTTTTACAATTCTTGTTTTCGTCTCCAGGTTCGCAGCTTTGTCCTTCCATATTTGTTCCAATCCCTGCATTGCTCCTTTTCCCAGTGTAATTCTTCGTCGTATCTCTCTTTCATATCCCCCTCCCTGTCTATCATAGCTCCCAAGAAGCAGAAACTCGATACCACCTCAATCTCTTCACCGTCCACCTCGAAGCTTTTCCAGCTCTCTGTGGTCATGACTTTAGTCTTTTTATTTTAAAATAATTATAGTCCTGCTTTCTCACTTTCGAGCCTTAGCTTTCTAATGTTGTTTTTCAATGCTTCTTTTCCCCCGCCAGCAGTGTTGTATCGTCTGCATACCTTAAGTTGTTCACAACCTTTCCAGCTACCCTCACTCCTTCCACCTCATCATCAAATCCCGCTTCTCTCATTATCCTTTCTGCATATAGAATGAATAAGTACAGTGACAGCATACAACCCTGTCTTACACCCTTCTTTATTTGGAAACTTGCTTACATTGCATAAGACCAATTCCTAACACAACTTCTTAGACGTCGACAACAGAATATTCGATAAGGCAAATCGAACTGCTCCTGCTTGTCTGCCCTCGTCTCCTACAGTGATTGGTCTTCTGCCGCTGCTGCTGCTGCTGCTGCTGTTCGTTGCCTGACGTTGCCTGCCACGAGGACGCAGTTCCAGTCAGTGTTGTGCACGAGACCAAAATTTCAAGACCAAGACCGAGACCAAGACCGCGTGGTTCAAGACCAAGACCGAGACCAAGACCGCGTGGTCCAAGACCAAGACCGAGACCAAGACCGCATTGTCCAGGACCAAGACCTAAGCCACCATTAACGCAATTCTCAATTGTAGTGTTACATTTTCCCATAGTTCAAATCATATGCTTATGATATTTGTAATTATAGTTTTGTCCCCAAGTCTGCGAGGTCTCATGAAGAGCACACTACAGCTAGACACACTTTCAACAGGCGCAGCTGTTGCGGAATAAAACAAAATGCCATTAGAGAAAACTTCCCTACCAAATACCTGATTTCCAGCGCTTGCCCGCCTACTGATTTTGCTTTGAGAAACTGCATCAGTGTAAGCCTAACTATAGTCACTAAAGCACCTGAAGTCAGGGTTAACTGTTTCTCAACGTTTTCTTGTCGCATCTGATAAGAAGCGAACAACGAGGTCCTCTCACGCTTTGTCATTGGCGGATCGTCACATGAATTCGAAGCTTTCTCAGAAATCCTTGAATAACCGGAATTATCGAAAACAGAGAGAGAGAGAGAGAGAGAGAGAGAGAGAGAGAGAGAGAGAGAGAGAGAGAGAGAGAGAGAGAGAGAGAGAGACAGAGAGACAGAGAGACAGAGACAGAGAGACAGAGAGACAGAGAGACAGAGACAGAGACAGAGACAGAGACAGAGACAGAGACAGAGACAGAGAGACAGAGACAGAGACAGAGACAGACAGACAGACAGACAGACAGACAGACAGACAGAGAGACAGAGAGACAGAGACAGAGACAGAGACAGAGACAGAGACAGAGACAGAGACAGAGACAGAGACAGAGACAGAGACAGAGACAGAGACAGAGACAGAGACAGAGACAGAGACAGAGACAGAGACAGAGACAGAGGCAGAGGCAGAGGCAGAGGCAGAGGCAGAGACAGAGACAGAGACAGAGACAGAGACAGAGACAGACAGAGACAGAGACAGAGACAGACAGAGACAGAGACAGACACAGACAGACAGACAGAGAGAGACAGACAGACAGACAGACAGAGACAGACAGACAGACAGACAGAGAGAGACATGAAATGGCGATTACTACAACTGAAGACGATCATTCAATTGACCTGTGAATTGTAAATCCCGCTGAAGAACTTGGCATTTTATATGTTTCCCTTAAGATTACAAGAAGGCGATTTAATTCTGGCAAACAACGAGACGTGGCCTAAATAATTATGTGGGCGAGTGCGTGCAATCTACTCTGCTATTCATTGCCTTACTAAATTATGCAGAGATGGACATGACGAACGGTGAAATCAGAAACCGTTGCTCCTCCTCCTCCTCCTCAGATGTATATACGAAGCGAAAGATGGTCAGCTGCAGCTGCAGAAGGCACCGTTTAATCCCTTTCGTCTGGATCATACGATGGACAGATGGACTGTATCAATGCGTCGTCGTCTGTGGCTTTCTATATTCAATAGACCGATTGATTCATACCGCTAAAACCTTCAGAATGCACAGACGGATCATTAGTCATTCATTAGTGACATTCTAGTTGGACCTGAGCAGTCGATGTTTTCCCGACTAGCATGGCGAAGAAAAATAAAACAATACAAACTATTGGCAGAATTTGTAATTCCTCTTATTATTGTAATTTGTATAGTAGGCCTAATCACCAATTTTTATTGCGCCTGTTCAAGAGAAACTCTTCAGGTCATGCATCGACGAGCTGCGTTTCATTATGTCAAGATGGCGACACCTGTCGTTCAGCGCCTCAACAACCCTCCTCAATTTCAATCTCTTTGGCCTGGCGCGCCTGGACCATTGCAATTCCATCCTTGCGGGCCTACCGAAATTCAGACCCCGTCGTTAGCATTATTCAGTCTTCTGCTGAACCTAACGATCAAGATATGAACTCTGTACTCAAATGATTGCACTTTGTTGAGCAGAGGATCTCCTTCAAATCATGGCTTAATATCGTTCATAAAACACTGACCAACCACGGTATTTAAAATCAGTTCTTAATCCTCATCACTATTCAACATCTGTCTCGGATTGCATTGTCTGTCTTTGTCAACGGAGGACTGATCGTCGTCAGCTGGATGTTGACCTCATTACTACTTGGCTATGGTGTGCCATCGGTGCATTAGACACCGGCGCAATAGAAGTTGCTAATTACAATTACAATAAGCTGCGCTGCACGTAGCAGCTGTGATATGGCAACACATTATTAGTGACTTCATTCTAGCCTTGTATGCAACTATTTTGGCCACAGCTCTTCTTTTCCCATTTGCTGTTTGCTCTCACCATTCCCTATTGAATCGTATCGTTTCGTAGCCTATCTGAGAATTTACAAAGCGCCTCTCATCGTAGCCTGCTAGTTATTAAGAGGAGCTCTCTGCGTGACAGCCCCGAGGAATTACGGAAGTCTTCAAGCAACGAATATTTGACCTCCTTCGAAATATCTCAGCAATTTCCTTGTAGCACACCATCTACGTAGATACATGCGTACATAACTACATCTCTCTCTGTCTCTCTCTGTATACGTACATACAAATTCGTACGTAGCCTACGTACACGGTCTACGTGCACGATACGTATATACTATATAGCCTACACGTATACGTACGACCATGAGTTCATACGTACGTGCATAAAATTTAACAGCGATTTACGTTGTTTTTAACATGGATATAGTCTTCGAACAGTGGCAGGACATAGAGAGTCTGGGAAGAAAGTACATGTACACTGCAGCTGCAGGACCCGAGGGGTTAATAAGGTTTCATCAGAGGATTTATGACCCACTCTGTCAGGCTTTCGTTATCCTTCGATTCGCCGCCGAACGTCTGTCTGTCTGTCTGTCTGTCTGTCTGTCTGTCTGTCTGTCTGTCTGTCTCTCTTATATCACTATCTGCATCTGTCTCTTTCTACATCCCCCCTCTCTCTGTCTGTCTGTCTGTCTGTCTGTCTCTCTCTTTCTGTTTGTGTGTGTCTCTCTCTCTATCTCGCTCCGGTTGTCTCTTTACCTGCCTCTGCATGGCTCAGCCACCATGTGCACGGTATAGAGCGTCAAAACGAAGCGGTGACTAAGTGCGACTCAACTGATTCTGTCCACAGTAAGATAATCATACTTCTGATTGGTTGTTTGCTGGTTGTTGTTGGTGATGGTGGTAGTGGTGATGGTGGTAGTGGTGATGGTGGTAGTGGTGATGGTGGTAGTGGTGATGGTGGTAGTGGTGATGGTGGTAGTGGTGATGGTGATGGTGGTAGTGGTGATGGTGGTGGTGGTAGTGGTGATGGTAGTGGTGGCGGCGGTTGTATCAGTGAATTTAGAGTACGTCAAGTTCATTCTTCGTCTGACTTTACAGGTGATTTTGTTTCCCGCAGCAGCAATAACAGAAGTCCAATAATGTTCAGCGATAAATGCCATCAACCGACCCTACAATGGCCACGAAATGAGTCTCTTCTTGTCCGCCTCCGTCCTTCATTCCGTTCGCATTGCGCTTCTCCTCCTCGTCCTCCTCGTCCTCGTCCTCGTCGTCGTCGTCGTCGTCGTCGTCCTCCTCCTCCATCATCTTCCGTCTCCTGCTCTCCATTTCCTCTTCTTCCTCTTATTTTCGTTTCTACTTCCTTTACTTTCTCTGTTCTAATTGAGTCAAGTCACTAAAGAATGCTTCCTCCAAAGACATTAGCCGTGCTTCCAAGTTTTAGAGAGATATATATATAGCCTATTAGCCCATAAATTCAAGTTAGAAACCTAGTAAGTCAAGGTCACCGGAATCACCTTTGACGAAGTTCGCGAAGAAGTCAAAAAGAACTCAGGAGATGCAACATAGTCATTTTAAGACCGAGATAGTTGCGCAGAGATTGATGACCAAAAGAAAAAGGATAGCATGCAGACAAGCATGCTATATTAAGTGTCTTGATACATACATACATACATACATACATACATATATACATACATATATACATACCTACATATTGTCTCTCTTGGATATTGTTATAACGCAGTTTTTCATGCTGGTGATAGGAGTTGCTGATCCAGAAATTGACAAGCATGGCAAGTCAGAGCAAGCCCGTACTATACTTCAGCGATTTTACATTAGTGGGAGTTTAGTTTAGTGAGCTCACCATTTGTAGATGCCCGCATTTATGATAACTTTTGCGATTTAAAAATTATTTTGGCTGAGTTTTTAAGTTCCCCATACAAGATTGTTACAAAGGAGATGATAAAAAACTCAAAAACTCAAAAAGCCAACAATAACTCCCACTAATGCAAAATCGGTGAAGTATATAGAACGGGCTTGCTCTGACTCGCCCCACTTTTCAATTTCTGGATCAGGAGCATGAAAACCTCGCGTTAAAACAATATCCAAGGAAGATAATATGTATGTATGTATGTATGTACGTTTGTATGTTTATATGTATGTATAGAGACACTTACTATAGCGCATTTTTAGTACCTCACTAAAGCGCTGTATAAATGTCGTTTGAAGACTGTTTGGCATAGTTTGCTAAACAGAGCCAGTTGCAACAGAGCACAAATAAAAGCCTACTTCAGGAGGATGGTCCGATACCACACGAGAAGTCACGACGGGCTCGAATTGCACTGTGGGAACGTGGCACCTGCATATCTCCACATATAGTAGATCGCCGACGCGGATGTCTTGAGCCTGGAACCCATAGCTCCCTGATGTATATTCCGGGGCAGAGCCAACAATTGAAGCACGTGCCAGCAAGATAATCTTAAAAGAAATTCGCTCGGTAACAGGAAGCCAGTGCTGCGTCTCTTGCATAAATTGCGACATATACAAATACGTAGCGAGGACTACTATGGCTAAATCTCGAGCTTATGCCTTCATTGGCCCTTCACTATGGAACCAACTCCCTTCATCGGGGGGAGGGGGCCGATAGCGCATTGGATAACATCTGGCGTAGAGAGGTACCGAGTTCGAGCCCCGTAGGGCGGACGTGCTTTGTAGGCTGCTATTAGCGCCGTGTATTGCAGGCTGTCTGTTCTGTTAGTAGTTAAGATTTATGTCTTCTGTCATTTGCGCTCTTGTGAATTAAATTGTTTCAATTGCATATATTGTAAACTATACCGGTTGCGATGTGTCAACTGGATTGTTTCAATAAAGGAAGAATTATTATTATTCAACTCGTTCTTTGATACTACCTGGTGGGCCAGGTGCTTCTTTTCGCTGTCTTAAGACCACACTTTTCGCTCGGAGTCTTTCGCACTGGGAGCGCCTGATTGGTGTTCACTGTGAGAGGCGCTTTATAAATTTATAAATACAATACAATAAATACAATACGTCGGCTTATTGGCTAAGACTCGAGCAACACAATTTAGGACGGACTGGAGCTGGCGCAAAACGGAATCCTGGAGGTCCGCAAGGACTGAATTAAAATAATCCAGGCGCTTTAAGGTAGACGAGTGCATGAGGGTCACTTCAGCACTGATTGCGTCGTATTTGACGCAGCTGATAGACCTGCAAAGGATGTTCACGTGATCCGCCATCGTCAAAGAAGCACATCCAGAAAGATTGGAACAGAATCGTACTTTCGTAAGTGTTTGACTGACGGCGCCTGCCATGCAGCTGCGAGGGTCTCTGCCTGGCGCGTTGCGGCCGTTCGTCTTTTGCCATCTTCGTCGCCTGTCGTCGCTGCTCTTCTGCAGCTGATGTTACACTGTTCAGGAACTCCGTGTCTGCTAATTGGCTCTGGATATGGGCGGAATTCGTCGGTTGGGCTCTTCACCTCTGCCCTGGTTACACTTCTACTTCTGCTCTTCTGAGCGCAGCTTGATTATTGATTAATTAAGTGTTTGTTCTTAATACCTTTGACATTATTTAGGTTGGTAGGTTTTCATGACGTACTTCTTCTTCAGTGTTCTGCCCTTACAGGTCCAAGAATGCAACGACGTCATTCTTCTCGGTAACGTAGGCTACGTTAAAGTCTTGAAACAGCTTCATTCATTTGCCATTATTTTATTTCTAATTCTTTTCAATGCTATCTGAATAGCATAGTCATTATTGACTCCGATTCAAACATCTAAGTGATGACATGCCTTTCATAAGCTCATGGCCCAGTTCGGTCTCTCTAGTGACCTGCCTTTTCATAGCAGCAGCAGCAGCAGCAGCAGCAGCAGCAGCAGCAGCAGCAGCAGCAGCAGCAGCAGCAGCAGCAGCAGCAGCAGCAGCAGCAGACACCCATGAGACTGATTATTCAGCGCTTCTTTTGACGATAGAAGACGACATTTATTTATTGTTACCTGCCCAGCCATTCCCTGAGCCATTCGCTATCGGTCCTGTTCATGGCCTCATTCAAGATCCATTCCATTAAAAGTTCATCTAAACTGAAGTATTAACTAGCAACCAGAGATTCATATCTTTATTCATAATATGTGGACTTGTATTGGGATGATGAACTGTGTGAGCATTTTATAAAGAAACGACGATTGCAAACTGGAGATCTTCGAGTTCCAAATTTCGTCATAGAAATATTTGCTTCAGTGGCTGCCGCCTTAGTGACAATGATATTATATATATATATATATATACATATATATATATCACTTTCATGACATACGGTACGCAATAATCTAGACAGACATCCAGATGTTCAGATTCTTAAAAACACACAGGAGAATGAGGAGAATAAATGACATGACGTGTCCGTCTGCTCTCTCTCTCTCTCTCTCTCTCTCTCTCTCTCTCTCTCTCTCTCTCTCTCTCTCTTTCTCTCTCTCTCTCTCTCTCTCTCTCTCTCTCTCTCTCTCTCTCTCTCTCTCTGGTCTCTCTGGTTAAATTCTGCGGCTCAGATGAATAATTATTGTGTTTTCAGCAATGGATCTATATATCCACCCGAAGCACTGGTATAGAAGACTGCAATAATTTTATTTCGGTAGGTTATAATTATGAAGCAGTGCATATACTGAAAAACTACACGGCGAGGTCTTTGCACTTGAAAGCGAACCATCACTGTATAAAAGCCAGACTATATCGAGCCACAGTTTCAGTCTTGTTCATTGTAGCCTCTGAAATGCAGATTTTCGCATATTGCATTTAATTTTGTCTTCTGGACTTCCGGAATTGACTCTAAACTTTGACTCGAATGCCGTGTGGAAGTTATTCGAACGCCTTCTGTCGTCGAAATCTGACCGTTATTTTTGAATTACCGGGTACTGAACTTGTACTCCAGTGACTTCGCCATAAACTCTCTGAACTATGGTTAGGATATATTGTCAAGCCCGGAAGTAAGTTTACATATCTGCTCCGTCTGACAATAATATTATGATGCGATGATGCATCGGTGAGTGAAGTGAAGTTTTCTGAGTGGCATATAGGCTACGATCACGGAGGTCTCGAGGTCGGCAACTTACGAATTCCTCAGCAGGCACAACGAGTAGGCCTATGCCGAGTTTATGTAGCTTTAACAAAATAATGTAGGCCTAGATGTAGGTAGCTAAACCACTTTTTGGTAGGAGAATAAGAAATATAAAACTGCGAAGTGTAAGAATTAGCTCTAGTGTTCATAATTATAGTACAATTTAAAAATGGCACATGAAAAGAACCAATCAAGAACCAATAATTTGCAGTTTACTGATGAGATGAGGCAAAAGACATGTAGGCTAGGCTACATGTAATAGTTTTACATTTTTATGACGTTAAAAATGACGTTTTTTCGCTGAAAGCGTCAGGCACGATTTTTGAAATCGCGGGTAGGCCTATTTGGTAAAATCTTAATAGCGCGAGTTTTCATATTACTTTGTAGAGAGCTCAGTATAGCACTTTGCGTAGCATTACCACTTTGTCTGTCGTCGTTGAACTTCTGCCTATGCTACACTTACCTTGAACGCCGATTTAGACGGCTTAATTAGCCTCCGAAGTTTGCTTCTGTCTCAACAGATTGACTTTGACTTGAGATTGACTTGACTTTACGGCTTGGTTGTAATGCGGTGTCACCAATTTCAGACCTAGGCCTATCTAATAACGTGACCACAGAAGTTACTGTAGCCTCCTGTAGGTATTATCGGGCCATCTGTCATTTCGTGCTCAGACTCCTTAATAGCGTCTGTTTGCTACGTGAACAGAATCAATTGTGATCTGAACGAACTAAAAGTGCTTAGGCTAAATAGCACGCAATGCATTTGTCCGAAATGACTTACTTTGAATTAAGTGCCTTTCGTCTGTCCGTTCTGTGGACTACTGGCGGAATTCAGTTTGTCAGCTGCTGCTGAATCTTTGGAGGTTGAGATGATGAGGACGATGATGGTGCGAAAATAAGGAACGAAAGACGATGACGACGACGACTACGTCTGTTCTCTGGTTGGATGCGTCCTTCGTCCGTTCGTCCTCTGTCTTCTGTCTGTCTCTCTCGCACTATTTATTCGACTGCATCGGCATGCGACTGCGCAGGCGCCATAGCCAGCCTACGGTCTTCCTCCGCCTTCACCTCCTCCTCCTCCTTCTCCTCCTCCTTCTCCTATTGCCCCTCTTGGCTGTGTTTGATGCTACTGCAGCTCTCTTGCCGTTTGGCCTCTCTTCCTCGTTCTGTGTTTATTGATGGGGGAAGAGATTGTGGAGGGGAAAGAGAAGGAAGAGCAGAAGGAGTGAAAGGGCGCCTCTTGATCCGCCTGGACGGCCGAGCAAACGGTTGCTCCACGACGACCGAGTGCGGCTCGTGCTCTGCGCCGCTGCTGCTGCTTCTGATGACTTCCTGCAAGACGTCACACACAGCGTTCTTGTTGTTTCTGGGGAGAAGAGCAAGTTTCCGTCAAGGCATCCGACCGACCGACCGACCGACCGCCCGCCCGACCTAAGGACCAGACAAGCACTCTGCTCCTGTGGACGACGCCACACTCCAACTGCTCGACGTCGAAAGCAGAAGCTAAATTGGAGGAATTAAAAGATTCGCTCTCCACGTTAAGATGATGTAATTACTGTTTTATAGAAATGGCTGAGTGTTGGGACGGGGGCGATGCCAAGAGACCCACTCGACGACCTAAGCACCCGGCGGCGTCGCCCGAGAAGAAGCCGCACAGACGTCACAAACGCATCATAGGACATGCAATAAACGAACGTAATTGCGAAATCCTCTCTGTTAGCCACATTCGTCCACCTCACCAATGAACACAATAATATATTTTATACATACAAGTTTATGCATATATGCCTTATATTCATGTATGTACGACATTGTATGTATGCATGTATGTATGTGTGTAGGCTATGTATGTGTGTATTTATGTATGTACCTTACCATAGCACCTTTTGAGTACCTCACAAAAGCGCTGCCTGTACCAGTCTACATGACGTTACATTAGGGCAGCGTTTCCCAATGTTGGTTCCGCGGGTGAACCCAAGGGTTCCGACAAAAGTTGTGATTTAAAAAAACAAATTTTTTGAGAAATTTTATTGGAATAAAACATTCGAAATAGGTTTTTGAAAATGCACCAAAAGTTTTAAAATTGTTTAAAATTGCCGTCATAGGCCTACGTCTTCTATGTTTGTCCCCAGTGAGCGATATTCCGTACTTTCAGTGCCTATTAGCAATCCAGTAACTAAGTTATTTATAGACGCCACTGCAGGGACCTACGCAGGTCGGAGCTGTAAGACTGAATAGGGACGTAGCCATCTTCGTTATCGTTTAATAATAATAATAAATGTCTAATAATAATAATAATAATAATAATAATAATAATAATAATAATAATAATAATAATAATAATAATAATAATAATAATAATAATAATAATAATAATAATAATAATGCTGTTGTATTTCGAAGCACCTTTATGCAATGGGGGACTCTGTAAAAATGGCTGCTATAGGTGGCGCCAGGATGGGATGTCGTTTGGCTACTCTAGGTAATATTGTGTGCTCTGTTGTGCGGTAGGTTTATTTCATAGACATCTTACATTTAATATATGATGTCTATGGTTTATTTACGCTAAAGTGACTTTACGGAAGTACTGCTTAGACCACATCACATACTGGCGACGCCTATCGCCGCTTAAAGGAACTGCTCACAGAGTCCCCATTGACCGGTGAGGATGACCGCTAACTCCAGAACGAAAACGCTCTTCATATAGTTTCTAAAGCCTGAGGGATCATATATACCTCGGGCAAAAAAATAAAAAAATAAATAAAATAATAATAATAATAATAATAATAATAATAATAATAATAATAATAATAATAATAATAATAATAATAATAATTAGAACTTTGGACAGAATAATAATACTTAATTTATCCAACAGAGGATATCGATAATAGTGCTACTTTTAGCCAACACTCCATAATAATAATAATAATAATAATAATAATAATAATAATAATAATAATAATAATAATAATAATAATAATAATATTCGGACATAGTTTTCAGAGCCTGAGGAAATAGAACGGAAAAGGGGATTACCTCAGCTGGCAAAAAATTTGACAAAGCCTGTGACTCAAGCAAGCAAGTAATCAAGCAATAGCAAGATTCCCGCAATAATAATAATAATAATTTTCTTTATTGCAACAATCCGGTTGACAAACCGCAACCGGTTACAGTGTAGGCCTAATTAGACTTAGATGGTTTGCATTTATCGTCCCTGCTTACTGAAAAAGTGCATTGCTAGTGGATAGACGTTTGCTAATTCGATCCTCATGAAACTGTAATTTTGGAAAAGGCAGATAACTTATCAAGCGGACTGATAAAATACAATTTTGGTGTAGGCTAATTGGATGTGGAAATCGCCATCCGCTATCTCCCGTGCATTTCTTTTAATTAAAGTATACAATCAGAACTAGCGAAATGGGGGGTGTTGAGTTGTCAGTGCCAGCTAATGCAAAGCTAGTTGATTTAATCCAGAAACTTATTCAGTGTCAAGAAGAACAGACAGAAGTGCTAAGGAGTAGCCTAGCCTATAGTAAGTGCAAAGACAGGGAGTAAACCCCAGCTGACCGATAATGCTATCGTAGGGTGGAGCTAGCGCCCAATCAGAGCGGACGCTTCTGTCGCCACTATCAACGCACTATATGACAATCTCCTCCTCCATCAATAAACACATTGGCGACTCCACGTGTGTGCGTGGGCGCGGCATTGGCGACTCCGAGTTTTTTGTGTATTGTTTTGCTTGCTAATGATATTTCTGTCTTAATTACATATAGGGGTGTCCAGAAAAATGGCGGTCCTAGGAAACCCGGGCCATGTTACTCTTACTCTTAACCTAAGTAGGCCTAAGTATAGGTGCCTCAAAGCCTCCGAACATACGTTTCTTCCTCCAAAAAAGCCGTTTGCCTATTCCCTTCGACCCCGACCCTGTTTTACCTTTAGCTGACCATAATATGAAAAAGCTTAGGCCCTATATTTAGAATGCTTTATTCATATTGACTATTGATTGTTTATATAATTGTAGGCCTATATGATGTATGTACACCGGAATGCGGATTGCAGCTGGTTCAATAAATAATATACTTACTTGCTTACTTTACATCGCAGAAACCAACCATTCCCTATTCTTTCCCATTATTCTATTCATATATTGTCTAGAAATATTTTTTATAGAATTTTAAAATGTTATAGCCTACTGAGGTGCCTCAAAGTCTCCGAACATACCCTACTTAAACTTCCAGGACTGAAGGCGCCCATGCTCGGGTCTTGGAACTTGGGTCCATTGTCGATTTACTCTTTCCATCAAAAAATTAACGAAAAGTTAAATTTTGATGAACTTTTTACTGTTAAACTGTTTGTCTCGATGAGAGCTACAGCGAAATACAATATAGAAACTAAATTCAGGGTCATTCAAGGCCATTTCAAGGTCAAAAGAAATAAAATCTAGCAAAAATCAAAGAAAAATGATCAGATCTCAGCCAGTAGCTAATTGCTGAAATTGGTTAAGTAAGTAAGTAAGCATATCCTTTATTGAAAAACCAACTGCTAAGCGCATTTTGGTGTGCAAAGATCATTAAATAGATTTGTTAAATTAAGTATAAAGCATCCGTTTGACAATGTTTTACGAGATAGAGTTTGCCTTAGGTAGGCTATTATTCTATTAATTAATTCTTTCTTGTGTTTCTCGTCTTGACAAGGGCTACCTGTGATAAGAAACAAGGATACCAAATGTAAGACGATCAAAGGTTATTTGAAGGACAAAAATGTCAATTTCAGAGAAAAATCGGTGGCTTTGAGGGACCTCAGGATAACATTTTAAAATTCTGTAAAAATATTTATCGACAACCTATATGAATGAAATAATGGGAAAAAATAGGGAATGGTTGGTTTCTGTGATGTATCAATTTTTTGGACACCCCAATGCAGCGTTTCCCAAAGTTTTTTGGTGAGGGAACCTTCCCATCTTAATATTTTCTGGCGGAACCCCCAATCTCAACTAAACGTATTGAGGCATACATAGCGCCTGAGAATATTGGCTTAACTAAACACACACTCATATTAGCAGTTTATATTTTTAATTCTTATCTTATATGAACAATTAAAGTGCACTGTTTTTAAAACCACGACTCTTGGATCACGATATTGGGAGTACATGAAGTTTGAACGTGTACAGAGCTTTTGTTTCTTCTCATGCAATTTTCTATCTTGGCTTGATGCTAGAAGCATAGAAAGCTCGATTCTTATGTCAAGTGCATCATTTAGTCGATTTTGAAATTTGTTTAACCAAGTTCGCTTCCAGGTCGTGAATATGATCTGCAATTTCTGCACGAATGTTTTCGTCGAGAACACAATCTATTTAAATCAAAAACTCATATAGGCTAAGGTTGGAAAGCATTCCACATTAGGCCTACTAGATTCAACACAATTAAGATGTGACAGACTGACGTGACAGACTGACAGTTACTCAATTTTAACAATTCTTATGCCAGCAAAATAAAATAATTAATTGCTAATACTGCTTTACGACGCTACGTTTTAAACTTATGCGTTTAATCGGGTTCGCATTAGTTTCGTCGATTTTTTTTTTGGGGGCCGATAGCGCATTGGATAACACACTGGCATAGAGAGCGAGAGGTACCGAGTTCGAGTCCCGTAGGGCGGACATGCTTTGTAGGCTGCTATTAGCGCCGTGTATTGCAGGCTGTCTGTTCTGTTAGTAGTGAAGATTTATGTCTTGTCATTTGTGTCCTTGTGAAATGTTTCAATTGCATAACTGCGCTCCTTCTCCGTGCTTCGCCTAGTTTTGTAGGCTAATCTACGCGAGTAAAAAAGACCCGCGTTCTTTTCGCTCGTTTTCCTAACAATCACAGCGCAGTATCGCAAGCGCACGTTTCTCAAGGTAAATTCCACCAATCATGGCAGATGCTCTGTTTGGCCTCTGCAAACATTTTAATCTGTGCGAGCGTCTCTAGCGATTGATAACGACAGTTACACGCCATGTATTGACAGAAATAGGCCTACATCGCAAGCCAGTTAACTAAACTGTCACAGTCATTATATATAGGCCTACAGTGTACTTTTGTTTGTTATTATTTCATTTTATTACATTTATGATGGATATTTCATATTTCAAAATAAAGTAACTAATTTAGTAATTAAATAATTCCGTCCCAAAATTTGCGCCCCTCTTGAGTTGCGCCCTGTTCCACGGAACCGCTGGAACACCCCTCGCTACGGTACTGCTTCATTCCCCCCAGAGACTTAGAGATTACTATTATTATGAGATAAACGTCTGGAGGGTAATGCCTCGTCTTCAGAGTCTGAAGAAAAGGTACCCTTAACCCTCGGGCTACCAAGGGGGGGTTATTACGACCCCCTAGGTTTTTTGCTTCGAAAACTTGTTCCATGTGGAATATTATTTTGATAATTTAGGTAGCTGTAGCAGGATCATTTGCGCACATTTTGAGGTAAACATCATTGTGATATCTCACGCCATTCAAAAGTTACACCCGATATACCGAGGTACCAGAGGGGGTTGATACGACCCCCCTTAGTTTTTCGTCTATAGCGTACTCATTTTTCTTCCTGGAAGAGAAACAAATAATTATACCATTCTTTAGAGGGAATGCAGGGCTTCATTTGCATACTTAGATGTTTGTCTTTTGTAAACCGGAAGTGATCAAAATAAATAAAAATACGCGTTATCTGAGTGTAAAACTGATATTTCTACGTGAACGAAAGTTCTTGTGACGCCTGTGATAAGTATGTATGCATGTATCTATGTATGTATGTATGTATGTATGTATGTATGTATGTGTGTATGTATGTATGTATACATGTATGTATTGTATTGTATTGTATTTGAACACTTGTTATAGCGCCTCAACCAGATTTCCCATTCAGAGGCGCTCCCGACTACTGCGCGAACGCTGAATCGGAGTTTCACGCCGAAGCGCATGAGCAATTGCGAGTGAAGGACTTGCCCAGGGTCCCTACGCGGCGACTTTGAGGTGGATCCGAACCCGCAACCCTCCAGCTGCAAGGCACCGAACATACCCCTACACCACCGCGCCCCAGTATATTGTGATGTGTTGTATTGTGTGTTGTATTGTACTCCACGTTTATAATGCGACTGAGCCACCCGCAGTAAAGATCCGAGAAATTAATCTCTGATAATCCGACCCGACCGGGAAGCGAACCCGGGGCGTCGGCGCGGAGAGCGGGCACCAACCCACTCGGCCACTCCAGGATTCTTATGTATGTATATATGTATGCATGTAAGTATGTACGTATGTATGCAGGGATGGATCTATGTTTGTACATATGTAATACTATGTATGTATGTATGTATGTATGTATATATGCATGTATGTAACTTATGTATGTACGTATTTATGCAGGGATGTATGTACGCATGTATGTATGTATGTTTGTACGTACGTATGTATGTATGTATGTATGTATGTATGTATGTATGTATATATGCATGTATATATGCATGTATGTATGTATGTACGTATATATGAGGGATGTATGTACGCATGTATGTATCCATGTATGAATTTGTATGTATGTGTGTACATGCATGAATGCATGTACATGTATATATGTATAGATGTATATTTGTATGCAGTGCTTAAAGTGTAAAAAAAAGAAGTGCCTCGACGCCCTTTACCTTTCCCTCCCCTTCTTCCACCAATACCCTTTCCCCAACCCCTCTCCCCAACTTCCCCATCTTACTCCCATCCAGTGGCGTAACAACTTAGCCGGGGGCCCTTGGACATTCTAAGCTTGGGGGCCCTTACCCATTATGTATCTACAATTCTACATGCATTATATGTACGTAAATAATTGAGCATTTATAATTATAGCCCTATTTCATGATTTATACTCAGCGCAGGGGTGCAAGAAACCAAGTTTTTTCAAAATGAAAAGTTGTTTGTTTTTTTTTGTTTTTTATATTTTTATTAACTTTTTTTAAGATTTCTTATTTTGGATCATAAAACTCGTAAAAATGGCTTAATACCATTCAAATTAGGCCTAATCAGATGCATATAAATTAAATTAACTAGAACAGTAGAACCGTAGAATATCATAAAACGAAATTAAAGATCATACAACAAATGCCAAGAAAGTTGCAGAGACGCACATTTTCTCATTTTCAATTTCAAATCTGTTAAAAACCAAAAAATACGAAATTTGGGTTTTTGTTGTTGTTTAAAACAAAAAACAAAAGCCTTTAACAGCGCTGACTCAGCCCTGATGTTAAATGTCATTACGAACGAATATAGCCTATATTACATCAGTTAGCAAAACAGTGCACGGTACTGTGGCACTGCCTATAGGCTACACATACAGTAATGTAGTGAACATGTAGATTGTAGACTGCATAGTCTGTAGAGTTCCTCACGAATTTGGCTATTCTAGCTTTCTGTTCGCAAATGTGTCTATCAAGTCCATATCGTCATCTAAGAAGCTGAACGGAGCATTTGAACAGAAATTCGTCAAGAGCTGTAGAGTTGTGGAATGGTTTGGATGATTGCTAGGCTATACTGTCTCAGTGGGCACAATCACAGCTTTTAAAAGGAAGCTAGGAAATTGGGCTAAAATGGAAAATTAAGTAGGCCTATGTTCAAAGTTAAATTTCAGTGGTTTTAAAACAGACTAAACGTCTTCTAAAACACTTAAAACTCTTGTTGTGTTAAGTCGTCAATGTTTAAATTATGAAATTCGCTAGATGTCGTTTTTTACATCATGTAGGCCTAACTGAAAAGCATTATTGACTTAATGTGACATTTTCCCTAATAATTATTCTCACAGAAAAACGGACAAAAAGTGCATGACATTTTTCAGTTTTAAACAGCTTGGGGGCCCTTTGGACCTCGGGGCCCCTGGATTTTGTCCACCCTCGTTATATGGCTGTTACGCCACTGCTCCCATCTTCCCCCCGTCCCTCTCCTCAACCCCTTTCCTTCCAATCCGAGGTGCAACTATAAAATGTTTCCCGAGGTGCTCATATTGCAAGCGCCGATGGCACGAAGCCGTGAGTGCTGAGTTCCCATGCGTATAGGCCTAACGACTAGGGTGTCTGAGGGAGCGTCGTGAGCTCCCTCCGCGGGGTCTGGGGCGGAGCCCCAGAAGCCAACGCATTTGTAGCAATAATTATTGTTATCAAATGGAAGTCGTGCTAGGCTCGTGTTTTCCAGCAGTTTCTGAACGATAAAGTTATGAAACCGTCATGGTTTATCCAGACTAATACCACAACAATTTCAAAATTTTATTTTAAAAGAAATAGGTTTCGTCTTTACCTTTCGCCTTCGGCTCTTTCAGAAGTGTCTAGTTAATTTTTGCAGTCAAAATCCATTTCAAAAATAATTTTTTCTGTTTTTGTAAATTGGCTATGCATTTTGTCCAGTTGTATAGCCGATCGATGCCGCTACCTTGTTAGCAGATATTCTCAGTAGGCTTTGCAATCCTGTGGCACACATAGTTTTCCTCAGGTGACTTATTGTGAGACAAAGCCTAGAAAATGCTCTCCGGAACAAAATATGACTGGTAGGGCAAGGGCATCGTAATGCGGAGCTGGCTGAGTTTTGTATAAGGAAACAAATCATTTAATTCCAATTGATTATTTTCAACTCTTATTAAGCCATTACTTCCTTCTGACCTGTTTTTCTTGCCTTTGTTTTTCTTTGTATAGCTACAGTGTTTTGTCTGTTGTTAACTCAATAAACGAATATTTGATCATGAAGTCGTATGTTGTCTCTCAACAGTTTCTGGGTCTTGCTGATGAATTACGTAAAACTGGGACAGTGGGTGTTTTATAGGTCTATAGGTGAATCGTATCGTATTGTATCACATGCGTTGTATTGAAGTCATTTAACTTGATAAGTTCATTCAGTTATGAAACAGTCAAGACAAGACTCACAATGGATGCGAGTCATGTGACCGCCAGGTAGCCTAGATCGTAAACTAGGCCCTAGTTGTTAGGGCCTACGATAACTCAGAGTCTCAGACGATAAACCGGAAGCGCGTATATGACGTGCGATTTGATGAAAAGTTAACTAGAATGTAGTTCAATGTACAAGTCAGGAATGAGGTGGAGAAACAAGTTACACTTACACGGTAGAAGACATTCAGAAATCAAAATGACAATATGAAATTTCATTGGAATCTTAAAAAATTAAATGCTGTTGAAAGTGACGTAGAGGAATTACACTGTTGCATGGACGCTGCATGGACGACGTCCAGGCGGTGCTGCCAAATAAGTGGCAGGACGGCGTCCAGCCTTGAAAATAAGTGCCTGGACGCCGTCCATGACCGTCCATGCACACTTTAAGCCCTGTTTGTATGTATATAAACATGTGTAGGGATGTATGTATCTATCTTGGATACATAGATTAGTTTCAAAACACACATAATCTTATATTTGTTTATCTAACAAGTGCTGGATGTACTCAATAATATAAGATATCGCTAATTATCGGTGCCTTTGTTAAAAATTATGTAATTTCGATGTGCATTCACATAATGTACAACTAAATATACCATTTTGTGCAGAAATGAATGCTGAATCCAATGCTGTATTACAAGTTATGATAATTATGTGAAACCAAACACGAAATCCATGGGGGTCGTATCAACCCCGCCCCTTGGTAGCCGATGTCGCAAAAAAACCTTGGTAGCCTGAGGGTTAAAAGCGACCAGGTTATGCTGTTGAATACTGATGGACAGGCGCTGAAAAAGAAAGGTTGATTCGCGTCTGTCGCCAGTAATGGATGAGATGCGATTGCCAATTTCGTTGATGACATCAGAGGATGAAGGATTGAGCGGGCCCATGGTCTCTATGGTCACTGGTTGAAAAATATAATCGTAAACTCGAGATTTCTAGAGCGCCCACAAAAGCGAAGTCGCGGGAAGCGGGGAGCCCTCATATTTCTGGATTTTGATCCTCATTTCGATCTCGACATCATCCTCTGTCCCAATGGTTCAATGCGGATTGCAGAACGCTTCGACGTCAGGCTTAGCGCCTCGAACGAGTCTACGGGAGAACTCGCTCTCCTTCAGACCGGACAGCCTGAATTCGCTTCGTCCGGAAAATGCACAACACCTGCCGGGACAGAGAACGGGACTACTGGGAGTCTCTCATCATCCGCCAGTCAAAGGAACCCAAGAAACTTTGGACTACGTTCAATGGTCATCTTGGTCGCCACTCATCAAGCCACCAGCCGCAGTCTTCTCCGCCTTTCACCGCGGATCATGTGTTACTGCCAAGATCGCATCCATCCGCGCTACTACATCTATCTCTCCTGAGTCTCCTCCGCCAGAATTCTCCACTACTGACGCTCGTCTCTGCATCCTCAGTGAAGTCACAAGCCTAGAGTTGCATCAACTCATTCTTGCCTCTGCGCCGAAGACGTGTGAGTTGGACCCTGTGCCCACATTTCTCGTCCAAGAGCTCGTTGATGACCTCCATCCTTTCCTCACCGAGCTCTGTAACCGGTCGATTCAGGAAGCTCAACTGCCTGCGTCACAGAAGCGATCTGTTCTTCTTCCTGCCTTGAAGCGAGATGGACTGGACGCAAGTGATTCGGGAAATTACCGCCCTATCGCTAATGTGACATTCCTCTCTAAAATTTTGGAGCGTATTGTAGCTAACCAACTGATTGTTTATTTAGACATGTAGGCCCTATGGGTTGCTACCTCCCTTACAGTCTGGTTTTCGGAGGAATCATTCCACCGAGACTTTATTGGTTCGCCTTCTTTCGGACTTCTATGGCGCCATGGACAGTGGTCAGATTTAACTCCCTTGGCCCTATTTGATGTCAGTTCAGCATTTGATTCTGTCGACCTGCACTCTATCCTGCTTCAGCGTCTTGCTGTCTCCTTTGGGCTGACTGGCAAACCCTTAGATTGGCTTTCTTCCTTCCTCACTGCTCATGAGCGCACTAACTGTGTTGTTGTTGGCTCCTCTAGGTTCCGCTGGGTCCCTGCCCCTTTTGGTGCACCCCAAGGGTTGGTTTTGGGCCCTTTGCTACACATCCTCTTATACATCTGATATTAGCCTTCTGCTGCGGTCTAGTGGGTTACTGCATTAGCTTTATGCTGATGATATACAATTATGCGTATGTCCACTGCCGTACGTGCGGCTGATGCGTTGGCCTCTGTTGGGCTGATGTGCCGTGCTATTGATGCCCTCTCTGGTTGAATGGCCTCGAACCGTCTGCTCCTAAACCCACCCAAAACTCAGTTTATCTGGCTTGGTAGTCGCCGACAGTTGGCAGAAACTTACCCTCATGTCACTTTTTCACTTACTGCACGTGAACTTGGAGTGACGCTCGACCAAGAGCTTAGTTTTTTGCAGCATGTTAACTTGGTCACGTGAAGCTGTTATTACCAGCTCCACCAGCTGCGTGTTGTGCTCCGCGCTGCCTTTGTTACCAGCAGAGTTGATCACTAGCTCGATTCTTGCTGGTCTCCCATCTCGCTTAATAAGCCGTCGTGAATAAATAACGTCACGCACCTATAGGGGAGGGGTCAGAAATTTGACGATGTGACATGGGGGAGGGAGTTTGAGAAATGTGACGTCACATCAGGTCTACGAAATTAAATTTAACAATTAGCAACAATTTAATTTTAACAATAACAGCACTAATTTTAAGTATTAAATTTCATTATTTGTTTTTTTTTAAATTTATTTTAATGTATACGGGCACCATTATTAATAATTTTCTGATTATTTAAATATTTGGTCCCATAAGATTTGTAAATATTCATGCTCTCCCTATCTGTTCCATGAAGGAGCATTTTGCTTTACCATGGGAGAATGGAGAAGCACAAATTCTGTAAATTTTTGGATAAATTGTTTATATTAAACATTTTAATTCTAGAGCTTTCCATTCTGTGGAAATCAGGGACTCAAAAAACATTCATGTTATTGTGGTAATTCTACTCTTTCCATTTTACTTTGTTCTACTGCACAATATTCTGAACATTTAGCCTACACTGTCCCGATGAAAAGTAGACCCCAAGAAAAAGTGTCATAATTCGGTCAAAACTTTTAGCATTTGCCTGAAATTTTAAAAACAACAAAAGTAGCCATATTACCATCAAATCGCAACGCCGTTTGGAAATGTTGGTGATTTTGTCAAGTTTATGAACGTTTGAGACGCAGTACTGAAAAGGGGAAATTTCCACCATACAAGAGCCATTACGGAAGTGAAGTTCAGCTACAGCTGGTGTTCAGTCTTCAGAATGTCCTCCTTGTTCACAGACACACGACCGTAGACGTGGACGCCACTGTTTGATGGCCCGGTCGATGATGACGTGGTTGTAGCCTAATAATTAATATATAGCTTTTAAGCTTAGTCGAACTTGGCTGAGAAGGCCTTACGTACGATAAGTGTTGTTGAAAATATTGACACTGGACACATGGTAGTAAATAGATTAAAATAATATTGAAAACATAAGTCAATTCTGTACAACAATTACAGCAAATCCTATCTACCTATAGTGGCGTATTTAATCTACAATAAATAGATTATTATGAGGCTTATCTGATTCCCTATTACAAGTGCACGTGGATCCCATGTCGAAGTTATCGTAGAAGAATTCTTGGATTGGTCTCACGTAGTCGTAGATACTCGAGGTTCAATCGCTGGTCTCGAATACGTACATCACTTCTCCATCTTTGAAAGTCAAGGTAGCGTAGAAATATCCGAATCCACACGTAGGAAGATAGTCTCACGCTTTAAATTCCTCGCAACTAACCGTCCAATTGGCTCGCAGTTGGCTCCGAATGACGATCGCTCCCAAACAACCTCGCAACAGTAATTCCAGTTGAATGTTAGTCCTTCCAAGCTTACGCCGGAACGAATGACTTAACAATCCCACTGTTTTACTCCGTTACACATCCACTTTCTCTCAACAGTAACTACAGCAGAATGACAGTCTTTCCTAACTTACGCAGGAACGATTGACTTCAAATCTCGCCGTCTTACTTCATCGAATAATGTCGTGGCAACGCTTCACTACCACCGACGCTCGCAAGATTAAAGTTCGCTCGAACTTCACTTCGATCGAAACATTTTAAATCCTGGATTCACCGTGATCGCTCCTAATAAAGTCGATCCACGTATATCTCCGCAACTCAAACGATGCTGCTGTTTCCTTCCTTTCTCGGCAATTCTTTTCACCACTCCCTTCACTTCAACTTGCAACGTCTCAACTGTCATTACCGGTCTTTAACCGTCCCTGTGTTTCTATCCACCTAGCGTCATTGGTCGCTTAGCAACATAGCACATCACGTGACATTTAAATTACGTACAGTCGTAGTTGTTGGAGCAACAGTCGTAGTTGTTGGAGCTACAGTCGTAGTTGTTGGAGCTACAGTCGTAGTTGTTGGAGGTACAGTCGTAGTTGTTGGAGCTACAGTCGTAGTTGTTGGAGCTACAGTCGTAGTTGTTGGAGCCACAGTCGTAGTTGTTCGTGGTAGGTCGAAGTTGTTGGGCAACAGTCGTAGTTGTTGGTGGTACAGTCGTAGTTGTTGGAGCTACAGTCGTAGTTGTTGGAGCAACAGTCGTAGTTGTTGGAGCTACAGTCGTAGTTGTTGGAGCAACAGTCGTAGTTGTTGGAGCTACAGTCGTAGTTGTTGGAGGTACAGTCGTAGTTGTTGGAGGTACAGTTGTAGTTGTTGGAGGTACAGTCGTAGTTGTTGGAGCTACAGTCGTAGTTGTTGGAGGAGCTACAGTCGTAGTTGTTGGAGCTACAGTCGTAGTTTGTCGTAGTTGTTGGAGCTACAGTCGTAGTTGTTGGAGAGTTGGAGGTACAGTCGTAGTTGTTGGAGGTACAGTCGTAGTTGTTGGAGTTGTACAGTCGTAGTTGTTGGAGCAACAGTTGTAGTTGGAGCTACAGTCGTAGTTGTTGGAGCCACAGTCGTAGTTGTTGGAGCTACGGTCGTAGTTGTTGGAGCTACGGGTCGTAGTTGTTGGAGCTACAGTCGTAGTTGTTGGAGAGTTGTACGGTCGTAGTTGTTGGAGCTACAGTCGTAGTTGTTGGAGCTACAGTCGTAGTTGTTGGAGCTACAGTCGTAGTTGTTGGAGCTACAGTCGTAGTTGTTGGAGCTACAGTCGTAGTTGTTGGAGCTACAGTCGTAGTTGTTGGAGCTACAGTCGTAGTTGTTGGAGCTACAGTCAGTCGTAGTTGTTGGAGGTACAGTCGTAGTTGTTGGAGCTACAGTCGTAGTTGTTGGAGGTACAGTCGTAGTTGTTGGAGCAGTTGTAGTTGGAGGTACAGTCGTAGTTGTTGGAGCAACAGTTGTAGTCGTAGTTGTTGGAGGTACAGTCGTAGTTGTTGGAGGTACAGTCGTAGTTGTTAGTCGTGTAGTTGGAGCTACAGTCGTAGTTGTTGGAGTACAGTCGTAGTTGTTGGAGCTACAGTCGTAGTTGTTGGAGCTACAGTCGTAGTTGTTGGAGTAGTTGTTAACAGTTGTAGTTGGAGGCACAGTCGTAGTTGTTGGAGGGTACAGTCGTAGTTGTTGGAGCAACGGTCGTAGTTGTTGGAGCTACAGTCGTAGTTGTTGGAGCTACAGTCGTAGTTGTTGGAGGTACAGTCGTAGTTGTTGGAGGTACAGTCGTAGTTGTTGGAGCTACAGTCGTAGTTGTTGGAGCAACAGTCGTAGTTGTTGGAGGTACGGTCGTAGTTGTTGGAGCTACAGTCGTAGTTGTTGGAGCTACAGTCGTAGTTGTTGGAGCTACAGTCGTAGTTGTTGGAGCTACAGTCGTAGTTGTTGGAGGTTGGACAGTCGTAGTTGTTGGAGCTTACAGTCGTAGTTGTTGGAGCTACAGTCGTAGTTGTTGGAGCTACAGTCGTAGTTGTTGGAGCTACAGTCGTAGTTGTTGTACAGTCGTAGTTGTTGGAGCTACAGTCGTAGTTGTTGGAGCAACAGTCGTAGTTGTCGGAGCTACAGTCGTAGTTGTTGGAGCAACAGTCGTAGTTGTTGGAGCTACAGTCGTAGTTGTTGGAGCAATGTTGTCGTAGTTGTTGGAGCTACGGTCGTAGTTGTTGGAGTACAGTCGTAGTTGTTGGAGCAACAGTCGTAGTTGTTGGAGGTACAGTCGTAGTTGTTGGAGCTACAGTCGTAGTTGTTGGAGCTACGGTCGTAGTTGTTGTTGGAGGTTGCTGGAGTCGTAGTTGTTGGAGTAGTTGTTACAGTCGTAGTTGTTGGAGCTACAGTCGTAGTTGTTGGAGTTGTACAGTACGTAGTTGTTGGAGCTACAGTCGTAGTTGTTGGAGCTACAGTCGTAGTCGTAGTTGGAGGTACAGTCGTAGTTGTTGGAGGTACGGTCGTAGTTGTTACAGGAGTAGTTGTTGGAGCAACAGTCGTAGTTGTTGGAGTTGTTACAGTCGTAGTTGTTGGAGCTACAGTCGTAGTTGTTGGAGCTACGGTCGTAGTTGTTGGAGCAATAGTTGTCGTAGTTGTTGGAGCTACAGTCGTAGTTGTTGGAGCTACAGTCGTAGTTGTTGGAGCAACAGTCGTAGTTGTTGGAGCTACAGTCGTAGTTGTTGGAGCTACAGTCGTAGTTGTTGGAGCTACCGTCGTAGTTGTTGGAGCTACAGTCGTAGTTGTTGGAGCTACAGTCGTAGTTGTTGGAGCTACAGTCGTAGTTGTTGGAGCAACAGTACGTAGTCGTTGGAGTACAGTCGTAGTTGTTGGAGGTACAGTCGTAGTTGTTGGAGGTACAGTCGTAGTTGTTGGAGCAACAGTTAGTAGTTGGAGGTACAGTCGTAGTTGTTGGAGCAACAGTCGTAGTTGTTGGAGCAACAGTTGTAGTTGTTGGAGGTACAGTCGTAGTTGTTGGAGGTACAGTCGTAGTTGTTGGAGCAACAGTCGTAGTAGTTGGAGGTACAGTCGTAGTTGTTGGAGGTACAGTCGTAGTTGTTTGTTGTAGTTGGAGCTACAGTCGTAGTTGTTGGAGGTACAGTCGTAGTTGTTGGAGCTACAGTTGTTGGAGCAACAGTTGTAGTTGGAGGTACAGTCGTAGTTGTTGGAGCAACAGTCGTAGTTGTTGGAGCAACAGTTGTAGTAGTTGGAGCAATGGTCGTAGTTGTTGGAGGTACAGTCGTAGTTGTTGGAGGTACAGTCGTAGTTGTTGGAGCAACAGTTTCGTAGTTGTTGGTTGGAGGTACAGTCGTAGTTGTTGGTAAGGTTGGAGCAACAGTCGTAGTTGTTGGAGCAGGTACAGTCGTAGTTGTTGTACAGTCGTAGTTGTTGTTGGAGCAACAGTTGTAGTTGTTGGAGGTACAGTCGTAGTTGTTGGAGGTACAGTCGTAGTTGTTGGAGCAACAGTTGTAGTTGGAGGTACAGTCGTAGTTGTTGGAGGTACAGTCGTAGTTGTTGGAGGTACAGTCGTAGTTGTTGGAGCAACAGTTGTTGTTGGAGGTACAGTCGTAGTTGTTGGAGGTACAGTCGTAGTTGTTGGAGGTACAGTCGTAGTTGTTGGAGCAACAGTTGTAGTTGTTGGAGGTACAGTCGTAGTTGTTGGAGGTACAGTCGTAGTTGTTGGAGGTACAGTCGTAGTTGTTGGAGGCAACAGTCGTAGTTGTTGGAGGTACAGTCGTAGTTGTTGGAGCAACAGTTGTGGAGCTAACAGTTGGAGGTACAGTCGTAGTTGTTGGAGGTACAGTCGTAGTTGTTGGAGCAACAGTTGTTGTTGGAGGTACAGTCGTAGTTGTTGGAGGTACAGTTGTTGTAGTTGGAGGTACAGTCGTAGTTGTTGGAGGTACAGTTGTAGTTGTTGGTACAGTCGTAGTTGTTGAGGTACAGTCGTAGTTGCAGCAACAGTCGTAGTTGACTGTACAGTCGCAGTTGTTGGAGGTGGAGCTACAGTCGTAGTTGTTGGAGGTACAGTTGTTTGTTGGAGGTACAGTCGTAGTTGTTGGAGGTTCAGTTGTAGTTGTTGGAGCTACGGTTGTTGTTGTTGAGGTTGCTTGATGCATTGCTTGTGCTGTGAAAGATGTGAAAAAATTTTACTTGAGTATACTGACGAGAATTTCTTAAGCGTAAAATGACGTTATAAATTTTGTGATCTGAAACCGGCTTTTATAATGTCTAACGATAAAATCGTGTTGCACTGGGAACAAGGTTCCGCTATGTAGTAGAAAGCAAGGATAAGGTACGCGTGTGGAAAACTTTTATAATAAATTATGTAGCTCCGGTACGTGTAAGAGAAAGTTAAATGATGTAAGGTAACGGTAGTGTACAGGTAAGTTACCTGAAATATGCATCATCGTCATCATCATCGTCACGTTTCTGACGCTAGTCATTTGGCGGTAATGGGTACGAATAAATAATCTCCATTGTTATTGTTATTTCTCATTTTAAATATTAATATACCGCAAACAATAACGAGTTTAGTGAGCAGGAGCCTATCGCACTTCACACTCTGGGCATGGTCCTTAATCCACGTTAACTCATTGTAGGCGTGGTCCCTTTGTAGCCGAAGTGCACATTGGCACATCGGGAAGGTGGTAACCTTGAAATGTTCTTTGATTACATCTTTGGAAAGCCTTTGCTATGTATACTGCATTACAATACAATACAATAGTCCTCATCATCATCATCTATAACCATGGGCTCAGTGCCCGTAGGTGTCCGATGCCTTCTTCACAATGTCTCTCCATTTGACTCTGTTCTTGCTTCAACGTTCAGCAACTGTGTTGTATGCTCCAACTCTGCTTACCTATTCCTTGGACCGATATTCCTTTTTCTTCACTCTTGATCTTGTCCATTTTTGACATCGGATTTCAATCGTCTTTGTTTTTACTGCCAGAGTATCGACACCCATCTGGCAAACTTTCCTCCTTTATCCGGGCTTAGGACCGGCACAGGGTGCTGTTGGCTTGCAGCCCCCTGTGACGGAGGAATTCAATATTCGTTTATTGACTAATTAATTAGTAATAGGATACTTTGTCACAATTGTGGCTTGTTTAAATTCTTTAAAGCTTTAAAGTACTCCTAAGTTGTATGTGTTTGCTTCCCAGTTGGAAAAATGGATTATTAACAATTGTCATGAGACTGGTTTGTTAAATGGTACCAGTATTTTGTACTTGCATTTTTGAAAACGTGTATTACGCCAGCATTATTAGGGTGACCGGCGAGATGAGTCCTATGTGACTTCACCGGTAGCCCACCACTTGGTTTGTAAAATTTGTGTATTGTCATTTTGCTTTATTTTGTGGTGAATAAACTACTTACTTACTACTTACTTACTATTGACTAATCAAGGTTGACACAAACGCAACCTTTGTTACATTATGAGGCTGTAAATGGAGCTATTTGTGCTACTTAGTCATAATTGTTATTAGGGATCTATATTATATTGAATTCATTGTCTCATTAATTTGTTAAAGGCCTCTGATATCTGTAGCCATCCATGTCTGAAGGTTAATTGTAGAAGTTTTGTATTGCAGGCTGTCTTGTATTGCAGGCTGTCAATATTCAGGCGAATGTTGTATTGTATTGTAATGCAGGCTGAGGGTTAATTGTAGAAGTGTGTATTGCAGGCTGTCTGTTCTGTTAGTAGTTAAGATTTATATCTTCTGGCGTTTGTGTTCTTTTGAATTGTTTGAATTGCATAACTGTACACTGTAACCGGTTGCGGTTTGTCAACCGCATTGTTTCAATAAAGAATATTATTATTAAGTTAGTAGCCATTAATTTAAGTGCTTGTACAGAAGGCGTGGGATGAAATTGCGGTTGTCTTTGGGTGGGTGCTGGTATTCATGCGATCGTGGCCTCAGATCGTGGCTGCTACGGCGAGTTGGAGGAAGGAGGCCTTGGAGCACATGATATGGGTTAGCTCTGATCTCATTGTCCTGGTATTTTTGCTATTTTTGATCAGTAAAACGACGGAATTCAGTTTAACCTTTTTATTTAATTGCCTACCTACATAAATCATAATTTACCCATGTTGGTATGTATGTGACCATTTATATAGCGCGTAACAAGAACTTCGCGACGTATAGTAAGTAATCAGGTATAGTAACTAGGCAGGTATAGCAAGTAAGTAAGTACAGAGATTAATTGAATTACTGGATGGTTCATTCACTTTTCGTTCATTCACGAAAGGTGAGCCAATAGAAATTCTTACCGAGCAACAGGATCATGAAGAGTGTGGAGACGAGGTTCTTGGAGTATCCGTCCATCCTACCCGAGTACCCTGAAAAAAAATCGCCGTGTTTAAAATTCATCGATATTGGTCGTCAAGAAACATACGCTGATATCAAATGTAATTAAGAAAGTTTGAAAAGGCGTGGACTTGAACTTGAAGAAAGGTTGAAAAGGTGTGGACTTGGGCATGAAGAAAGGTTGAAAAGGTGTTCACTAACAAGTTACAACAGTAGAGAGAAGGAGGAGCAGAGGAGACCTAATTGAAGCCTACAAGATTATTACTGGAATGGAGGCAGTGCAGGGGTGAGATGTTTTTTTTACTTAGCACCAAACAAGGCAACTCGGGTACATAGGTATAAATGATTAAGAAACCAACAAAAACGTTAGGGCATGCATTTTTCAGTGCAAGAGTTGTGGACTTGTGGAATGATCTGAATGATGGTACGGTCTCAGTGGACACTGTCACAGCCTTCAAGAAGAAACTAGAAAAAGTTTGCTACTAAGGATTGTAGCCCTAATGTGAATTAGTTGCCTTTTTGCTGCGTACACTATTGCAGAGTAGAACACTACATTGCAAAAAGTAATGACCATTCATTCATTCATTATGAGAATTTATATTGCGCCTCTTCAAGAGACCTACTCATAATTATGGCTCAGGCTCGGCCGTACATCAGAAGGATGGGCCTGATACAGTCACATGGACCAAGGCGACTTGCGCACAAAATACCCTAATACGCACAAAATCCTTGGCAAAACCGACGAATAAGTCCGGTACGCAAATCAAGTATCAGAAAACTCTAACATGTCCGAATATAGTCGAAAAACGTTTGGCATGTTTGTAGAAAAGTCTTGCATTTGTATTTAAATCTAGACAAAATTAGTTCACAGTACAAACAAAACCTATTATGCGTGGCGTTAGTTGCTAAATGAAACAGATTTTTAAATAGATTTTATTTTATTTTTAAATAGAATCTTATATAGATTTTTTAATATATTTAGTGCTAAATTAAATAGATTTTTTAATGGATTTTTATTTTTAAGTTTAGAGGTCAACCCATTTGGCACTTTTTATGTTATCTCAAGAAAAACAGATATATTGTTCCGCAATGGTTAACCTATGACATGAGCGCTGTCTTGGATGGAGTTGGTAAAGTCTTGCGATTCTTTGCGACCAGTTGAAGAATAAACTGTTTCTGCTTCTCTTTCTTTGTCAGCATGTCATTGTACTTTTCGATAAGACTGTTTCCCCTTTCATCTACGTCATTCACCACTGTCATGCGTGCAGCCAGTTCGCAAAATCTGTTGAAGACTGGATCATCTGTCCACTGTTCTAGTGGTTTCTTGATAAACAACTGAGTCTTTTCTTTGCCTTTTCCCATTAGGACATCAGAGAAAGATGTCCTTTCTGTCACCAGATTCTCCAGTTTCAGCTGTTCAGATTCACTTGTCAACTGCACATGTCGAGGGGTTGTCTGAGAATGCTGGCCGTTGCAGATTTCTTACTATCTTTCCGTTCATTTTTGATGAGACTATGTCATCAAAAGGGCTATGGCCACCAGATGTTCAGACAGAAACCAGAGGTACCTTGAAAATGCTGCATGTGCTTTGCTGGCAACAGCCTGGTTTGGGTAGGTCTTCAGAACTTATAAAAATTTGATGTCATCGAGAGGGGCTCGGATTCCACGCGGTGCTTCGTTCCACTATTTGACATAAACAGGGCTGACAAGCAGAGCCAAATCTGTTGTATTCGTGGATTCGCGAGCATGGAATATTTTCAGTGCATAAATGGCTTTTGCCATCCATCTGGCGTGATGCTCTGGAGCTCAAAATGATTCACTGCCTTGTGTCCACCAAGAAACCAGCAGGAAACGTACAAATCCATGATAATCGTCCCTTGGCTGCAGGATTTCAAGAGCAGGTCTGATAAATAACCAAGCATTTCCTGTCGCTGTTTGTTCAATAATGGATCCTGAAATAGTTAATCAGTTGTTGCGAAATAAGCATCTCGGTTCATTGATGGCCATTCTTTCTTAAATCGCTTGAATAGCGCAGTTGATAGGCCTATACCTTCGGTTGGACCAAACAGAGAAAAAAAGACATTTGACAAGACGACTTTCATGACGTGATGACGGCATGCAAACCATACCATTTCAGTTCCCAGAGCGTTTTCAATTCTAAAGCATGCGCCTTTATCAAGCCATGTGTTGCTGGTTGTTGTGTCAAATACGAGGCCTTTGATCTGTGAACTCAGATTCCACTTTCTCGGTTACTTCAACACAGTTCTTGGCCTGAGACTCACCTGCACCTCTCCATTTTTGGAATTGTCAAAAGTTTTTCCTGACCATTTCCAGTGACAATAGCAGCTATGCGGTCCACATTTTCTTTTTATCCATTAATGTCGGGCACCATTTTGCCGTCCCAGTGCAGCAATAACGGTCCTGCCAGTGAACACTCTTTTTCTTCCATTGTAAACATGACAAAAAGACACAATAGCACCCAAGTAAAATGTTGAGAATGGGTTGACCTCTAAACGTTGCACAATTAGGCTGAAATTTAGCAGGCCAACTATCTATACCCAGTGGACAAAAATAAGCCTTGTGGAGAAATGATTCCACAAACTTAAACTTTTTTCTATGGCTTCTGGACCACCCTAATGTTCAGTGTTGTGTGTACAACCTGGTCACATGAATACAAGCTGCCGATCCTTCTAGTGAGAAGGCAGTTGCCTCCTCTTGCTTTTCTATATACCGGAACTTCCATTGACTAATTACCTCGATGACCAGGATTTTGCCAATGGTCTGGGAAGCTGCCTCCTCTCGCTACGTGCCTGTATGTATGAATGTATGTAGGTAGGTATGTAGGTATGCATTGTATATATGTATGTATGTATGTATACTTAAAACCCACCATCTGGAACGCCTTCCCAAGTAGCTCTCGTGTGTTTGCCGATCCGCATCAAAGCTTTGCGACTGTCGGATAGAGCCCAACGTGCAATCGCACACGACAATGGGATTATTCCGGTATCACAACATTTTCTATTTACCCTGTTCAACGTTAAGTAGCCCAACAACAAGAGACCGCATACAATTACATTCTTACACCTGGACAATCGTGCAGACTACACTTATATTTCAGCCGATCGTGACTCTCCGAAGCGGAAGGTCGCGCATAAGGTCATCCAATTAGATGAGTAAGTTGGGAGTAAATGAAGCGTGTAAGTGTGTATGTGCTTTACACTCATGTGCATGCGAGTGTGCTGTAGGCTACGTTAGTACATAGGCCCAGAGGCGAAAGTCTGTACATAACTTTGGGGGACAGATTTTTTCGGGGGCGTAATTGTTTTTGGTAGGGACAGACATGCCTCAGCCGAAACTTTGAGGGACAGTCAGGGACAGGGACAGGGACAGACAGAGGGACTTTTCTCCCATGATTTACGCCACTGCATAGGCCTACGTATGTTCGTATATAAGCATGCAGGCCTCTATTTGTATGCATGTAAACATTAATTAATTAATTCGGGAATTTATATAGCGCCTCTTCAAGGAAACTACTCAGAGGCGCTCCCGATGCCAACTCGCCCAAAAAGAACAGTTTTAAGTTTAGTGAGGAACGTTTCAGGCAGACTCCCAGGGTGTTAACGCAGCTATAGTTGATGTTGATGTTAATCTCTTATTGTTTTGACTCAGATACTGATTCATTGACAGACAGGCAGACGTTTACATTTACCATTTACATTTACCATTTACATTTACCATTTACTTTTACCATTTACATTTACCATTTACCTTTACCATTTACCATTTACCATTTACCATTTACATTTACCATTTACTTTTACCATTTACATTTACCATTTACATTTACCATTTACATTTACCATTTACATTTACCATTTACCTTTACCATTTACCATTGACCATTTACATTTACCATTTACCTTTACCATTTACCATTTACCATTTACATTTACCATTTACTTTTACCATTTACATTTACCATTTACATTTTTACCATTTACATTTACCATTTACATTTACCTTTAGAGCTGCGTCTACGCCATGAGACGCAGCTCTAAAGTAAGACCATTCCAGATCACTGGGCCTAGGCGGAAAATGCTCGATTCCGCATAGTTGCGGTAGCCTACGAGCGAAGGGAATCAAAGGAATTCCGTTTTCCGCAAGGCGTAGGGGCGACGCCCTGGGACACCCGAAATCAAACAGTGCCTCACGGAGATAAATTTGGGGAGGCCCTCGGCAAACATATATATGCATGTATGTGCGATGCATATGTACGTGTGTATGTATGTATGTATTTATGTATCGGAATTCAGTTTAACCTTTTTATTTAATTGCCTACCGAGATAAATCATAATTTACCCATGTTGGTATGTATGTGACCATTTATATAGCGCTGCAACAAGTACTTCTCGCGACTTATAGTTAGTAATCAGGTACAGTAACTAGGCAGGCATAGTAAGTAAGTAAGTACAGAGATTAATTGAATTACCGAATGGTTAATTCATTTTTCGTTCATTCACGAAAGGTGAGCCAATAAAAATTCTCACCGAGCAGCAGGATCATGAAGAGGATTGAGACGAGGTTCTTGGAGTATCCGTCCATCCTACCCGCGTGCCGCCTGAAAAATAATCGCCATGTTTAAAATTCATGAAAATGGTCATCAAGAATTATACGGTAGATCAAATGAATCCATACAGTTTGAAAAGGCGGAAATTGAGCTATGAAGAAAAGCTGATAAGGTGTGGGACTAACAACTTGAAGAAAGGTTGAAAAGAAGTTTGACTAACAAGTTACAACATTAGAGAGAAGGAGGAGCAGAGGGAGACCTAATTGAAGCCTACAAGATTATTACTGGAAATGGAGGCAGTGCAGGGGTGAGATGTTTTTTTTACTTAGCACCAAACAAGGCAACTCGGGTACATAGGTATAAATGATTAAGAAACCAACAAAAACGTTAGGGCATGCATTTTTCAGTGCAAGAGTTGTGGACTTGTGGAATGATCTGAATGATGGTACGGTCTCAGTGGACACTGTCACAGCCTTCAAGAAGAAACTAGAAAAAGTTTGCTACTAAGGATTGTAGCCCTAATGTGAATTAGTTGCCTTTTTGCTGCGTACACTATTGCAGAGTAGAACACTACATTGCAAAAAGTAATGACCATTCATTCATTCATTATGAGAATTTATATTGCGCCTCTTCAAGAGACCTACTCATAATTATGGCTCAGGCTCGGCCGTACATCAGAAGGATGGGCCTGATACAGTCACATGGACCAAGGCGACTTGCGCACAAAATACCCTAATACGCACAAAATCCTTGGCAAAACCGACGAATAAGTCCGGTACGCAAATCAAGTATCAGAAAACTCTAACATGTCCGAATATAGTCGAAAAACGTTTGGCATGTTTGTAGAAAAGTCTTGCATTTGTATTTAAATCTAGACAAAATTAGTTCACAGTACAAAAAACTATTTACTTATGGGTGGCGTTAACTGCTAAATTATATAGATTTTTAAATAGATTTTTATTTGATTTTTAAATAGAATTTTATATAAATTTTTAAACAGATTTATTGCCATATTAAATAGATTTTTTAATGGATTTTTATTTTTAAATAGATTTTTATTTTAGTTTTTAAATAGTAATAACATATGATTACTAGTTAAACAAGAGTTGATTTTATTACTGCATGGCAGCAGGCTAGGCGCCGATCCGTCCTACTGTTGTTCATTTTGCAATCGCCTCTAGGGAGACGAAGGCTGAGTCAATATTATGGGTCCAGTAGTAGGGTGGTCCACAAAAGGCAAGTAACAGATTTCAGTTGTCCACAAGGCTAGTTTTGTTCTTCATCATGATCATAACAATCATGCAAAATTTTAATGAAAACAAATAAAGTTTAGAGGTCAACCCATTTGGCACTTTTTATGTTATCTCAAGAAAAACAGATATATTGTTCCGCAATGGTTAACCTATGACATGAGCGCTGTCTTGGATGGAGTTGGTAAAGTCTTGCGATTCTTTGCGACCAGTTGAAGAATAAACTGTTTCTGCTTCTCTTTCTTTGTCAGCATGTCATTGTACTTTTCGATAAGACTGTTTCCCCTTTCATCTACGTCATTCACCACTGTCATGCGTGCAGCCAGTTCGCAAAATCTGTTGAAGACTGGATCATCTGTCCACTGTTCTAGTGGTTTCTTGATAAACAACTGAGTCTTTTCTTTGCCTTTTTCCATTAGGACATCAAAGAAAGATGTCCTTTCTGTCACCAGATTCTCCAGTTTCAGCTGTTCAGATTCACTTATCAACTGCACATGTCGAGGGGTTGTCTGAGAATGCTGGCCGTTGCAGATTTCTTACTATCTTTCCGTTCATTTTTGATGAGACTATGTCATCAAAAGGGCTATGGCCACCAGATGTTCAGACAGAAACCAGAGGTACCTTGAAAATGCTGCATGTGCTTTGCTGGCAACAGCCTGGTTTGGGTAGGTCTTCAGAACTTATAAAAATTTGATGTCATCGAGAGGGGCTCGGATTCCACGCGGTGCTTCGTTCCACTATTTGACATAAACAGGGCTGACAAGCAGAGCCAAATCTGTTGTATTCGTGGATTCGCGAGCATGGAATATTTTCAGTGCATAAATGGCTTTTGCCATCCATCTGGCGTGATGCTCTGGAGCTCAAAATGATTCACTGCCTTGTGTCCACCAACACCAAGAAACCAGCAGGATAAACGTACAAATCCATGATAATCGTCCCTTGGCTGCAGGATTTCAAGAGCAGGTCTGATAAATAACCAAGCATTTCCTGTCGCTGTTTGTTCAATAATGGATCCTGAAATAGTTAATCAGTTGTTGCGAAATAAGCATCTCGGTTCATTGATGGCCATTCTTTCTTAAATCGCTTGAATAGCGCAGTTGATAGGCCTATACCTTCGGTTGGACCAAACAGAGAAAAAAAGACATTTGACAAGACGACTTTCATGACGTGATGACGGCATGCAAACCATACCATTTCAGTTCCCAGAGCGTTTTCAATTCTAAAGCATGCGCCTTTATCAAGCCATGTGTTGCTGGTTGTTGTGTCAAATACGAGGCCTTTGATCTGTGAACTCAGATTCCACTTTCTCGGTTACTTCAACACAGGTCTCGGCCTGAGACTCACCAACACCTCTCCATTTTTGGAATTGTCAAAAGTTTTTCCTGACCATTTCCAGTGACAATAGCAGCTATGTGGTCCACATTTTCTTTTTATCCATTAATGTCGGGCACCATTTTGCTGTTCTAGTACAGCAATCTCGGTCCTGCCAGTGAAGCCATATTTGTCTAATAACGATTGTAAACATGACAAAAAGACACATTAGCACACAAGTAAAATGTTGAGAATGGGTTGACCTCTAAATGTTGCACAATTAGGCTGAAATTTAGCAGGCAAACTATCTATACCCAGTGGACAAAAATAAGCCTTGTGGAGAAATGATTCCACAAACTTAAACTTTTTTCTATGGCTTCTGGACCACCCTAATGTTCAGTGTTGTGTGTACAACCTGGTCACAGTATGTAGGTAGGTATGTAGGTATGCATTGTATATATGTATGTATGTATGTATACTTAAAACCCACCATCTGAAACGCCTTCCCAAATAGCTCTCGTGTGTTTGCCGATCCGCTTCGTAGCTTTGCGACTGTGGAACAGAGCCCAACGTGCAATGGCAAACGACAATGGGATTATTCCGGTATCACAACAATTTCTATTTATCCTGTTCAACGTTAAGTAGCCCAACAACAAGTGGCCGCATACAATTATATTCCTACACCTGGACAATCGTGCAGACTACGCGTATTTTAGCCGATCGTGACTCTCCTAAGCGGAAGGTCGCGTATAAGGTCATCCATTAGATGAGTAACTTGGGATTAAATGAAGCGTGTAAGTGTGTATATGCTTCAGACGCAGGTTCATGCGAGTGTATTGTACGTTCGTACATAGGCCCAGAGGCGGAAGTCTGTACATAACTTTGGGGAGACAGATTTTTTGGGGGGCGTTATATTTTTGGGACGGACAGACATGCCTCAGTCAAAACTTTGAGGGACAGTCTCCTCTTTTCCCCATGATTTACGCCACTGCATAGGCCTACGTATGTTCGTATATAAGCATGTTCTTTTTGGGCGTATGTATGCATGTATACATTAATTCATTCATTCGGAATTTATATAGCGCATCTTCAAGGAAACTACTCAGAGGCGCTCCCGATGCCAACGCGCCCAATAAGAACAGTTCTAAGTTTAGTTAGGAAAGATTCAGGTAGAGTCCCAGGGTGTGGACGCAGCTCTAAAGGAAGACCATTCCAGATCACTGGGCCTACCACGGAAAAGCTCGATTCCGCATAGTTTCGGTAACCTACGAGCGACGGGCACCAGGACCAATACATACATACATACATACATACACACATACATACATACATACATACATACCATTATTACATTTACATACCATTTACGCGGAGTTTAGTTTAAGATGTTGACCTTATAATTATGGCTGTCGATGGCTGATACGAGCGAAGCATATCCGCAACGTAGGGGCGACGCCCTGGGACACCCGAAATCAAACAGTGCCTATCGGCAAACATCGTGTATATATAAACTGCACATGTTTGTATCTAATGCATAAACATATGTATTAGCTGACTATAATATATATATATATATATATATATATATATACAATGTATATATTGCATACATACACATACATGCATATATACATATATACATACAGGTTTATATCTTTATAACAGTTTCGATTGAATGAATGCACTCACGCATAAACATAATATATATATATTGCATATTTATGTATATTAGGTTTATATCTTTATAACAGTCTAGATTGAATTAATGCACTCACGAACGTAAAAAGTTACTCAATCTTAAAAACCGTGGGATTTACTGTTACTCTTTATAATCGACAACTTACAGCCAACGTTCGCAAATATTGACAGAAGGACTTTAACTTTCAGAGCGTGTAAAGTCTCCGACGTGTAGGTGGAGCCCCGCATTTGCTTGCCGTGTTGACGTCTAGAGTAGGGTGTGACCGATTCTTGATTCGGAAATCGGTTTTTGCGCCGATGTTTGTCCTAGACCGATTAATCGGAAATTCGGAATCGGCGCATACCAGGACTACCGATCCAAATACCAAAAGAAGTAATATTTTTGACCAAAAACAATTCGTTTTTTCATTTATACAAATATAGTAACCTGTTTTGGCGACCTTCTGCGGTAATCTTTAATCCTTATAATTGAAAGTTCGTGTAAAATAATAAAATTGTTAGTCGACGCATCAACAAAGTTGCGGACAGTCGGGCGTTTGAGTAACAAACAGTGCCTATAGAACCAAATAAAAATAAATATTGCCTATTAATCGGATCGGTAACGGAATCGCCAAAAAAGCAGACCAACTAATCGGAATCTGAAATCGGTATAAATGCTAATCGGTCACATCCTAGTCTAGAGTACAAGGCTAAGTGAATCGGAGAGGTCTCAATGTTTCGGACTAAAAGACGAATAATGTCAATAGACGTAAGCGGACCACTCAGCTGCTTGTAGGTTAAGTCTAGGTTCGTGATCAATGGATTAGAGACAGAAGTGAAGAGTTTCCTAGATCTGAACATTGAGTCATTTGTGCGGGAACTCCCACTACAGGCATGAGACAATCTCACCTAATATAATAATTATAATCCAATATATTAAATAAATATTTATTTTTCGGTGATTCCTAGGTAGCCGCGCCGGAACGCCCTTGTGAGTTACCTACAAATGGCGCTATACTCTCTCTCTCTCTCTCTCTCTCTCTCTCTCTCTCTCACACACACACACACACACACACACACACACACACACACACACACACACACACACACACACGCACACACACACACTTCTCTGACCGACTTGACCTTTTTGTTCCCCGTATTAGGACCACAATGGCTCAATCCTGATTCTTTGCCGTAGGTCCTTCACTATGGAATGGACCTTCTCCTTCTCTACGCACTACAATCCTATCTCGTAGTATCTCTACCTCTTTCTATCACCTTAAAACCTTCTTTTTTCGGAGTCTCACTGGTAGCGCTTCTGAAAGGCTTATGCTATGAGAAGCGCTTTTGAAATGATCAAATACAATCAAAAATACAATACACACACACACACACACACACACACACACACACACACACACACACACACACACACACACACACACACACACACACACACACACACACACACACACACACTGTACTTTGCCTTTACAGAAGCAAACCTCTTCACTTGTACGACTAAGATGCACCTAGCACTATGACTATACTCTGAGTTCACATTTTACTGTCCTTGCGCACACAGCCCGCATACCACGGTAACCGCATCGTCATATAATTTGTCTCATTGCTTGTAACCTCGTTGAATTCAGAACCTTGTTTCGGTGGATTAGACGTTGACCGAAAAACGAATTCCGTTTATAATCAATCAATCGAAATTTATATAGCGCCCTTTCAAGATCTCTGCTCAAAGGCGCTCCCGACCCAGACCAGGCGGGAAAATAATAATAGTAATAATTAAAATAATACTAATATTTATTCTTTAATGAAGCGCCTGACAAACGCACTGCGCTGTACATGTGCATGTTTTTAAACAATTCACAAGAGCACAAATTACAGGAGACATAAATCAACAAAGTTGCAGCCATGCAAAGCGCAAGCTCATTGTATTTTTGCTGCCACCTAGGCAATGAAGGCATGACCTAGACCCAAAGTGGCCTTACGGGAATCGAACCGGGTCCGTGAGCACTTCAGGCAAGAGTGTTATCCTCTATACTATCCCCCTTGGTCTTAAGGTGCTTGGAGAGCGGTGAAGGAAGGACGCTAGAAAGGGAACGCACCTCCTGAGGTAGCCAGTTCCACGTCACTGGGCCGATAACAGAAAGAGCGAGCTAAGTAGGTCTACTGTCTCAGGACCCAGAGAATAGAACAGTCTCCCAGTTACAATCTGTCAATGTTCATCTGCTACTCAATTTAAATCAAAATTAAAAACTCATCTATTCTCATTAAACTATGGCTATAGGAACACAGCGTAGCGCGCTCTCGTGCAAGACTTGTCTTGATAAAGCGCGCTATGAATTTCTAATTGTATTGTACTCGGATGGGTAACCATCCGTGGAACAGAATGCCCTCTAGTCCCCATCATTCCTTTTCGGTAAACGCGATTTGTTAGGGTTAAAAGGGTCTCATACAATAACGGTGCTCGTGTCTGTACCTTAGCCCAAAGATCCCTCTATACCTCTGGGCCGATGTTCTATAGAAAAGCCCCGTGTCTTTTTTCAATTAAATTAAATTCACAAGCTCTACTGATCACCAAATACAAGTTCATGTACATTTGTTGCAGTAGTTCATGGTGTCAAAGGGTAAACCCAAAAGGAACAATATCGTTCCACTTGGAGGGTCACCCCTTTTTCATTACTATTTTATATACAGTAACACTGACCGTCAAAGCATGAATCAAAGCCAGTAGAAAATGTGCCAGGGTGCAGAAATGTACATGTACAAGGTGGTGCTTGTGCAGTAGTGTATGCAGACCAATGAATTACACATTGTGGGACTTAGGGCAGGTGCTCATATCCTTTTGTACATGGGCGTATTTAGGGGTACGCGTTCAAACTCCCCGAAATAAGTTGCCGAAAACTTTTTCTATGCAATTATATGCGAGATACAAACAAACTGAACTTTTTCAACAATTTCCAATGGAAACACCCCCTCCCGATAACTTAAAACCCCTCCGAATTTTTTTCCTGGCTACGCCCATGCTTTCGTAGGCCCTTGAACTGGCAATTTACGAAGTCTTGGTCAAGCGACCGGTCCATCGTATTACTTGCCGCCTACTTCCCAGGTTACACCGGTACCAAATTAAAGTAGGCTTACACGAGTTGAACCCGCAACCTAGACGATTATCGATCAAGCACGTCGCACGGTGTGTATGTGTATATGGGCGGGAGATGGTTGAATGGTGACATGATGGCAAGAAGATCAGAAGTATACGCTACGCTGATTCGATACTCGCTAACCCAGTAAGGTTGACTCAGCCTTCAACTCCCTAGGGGGCGACTGTAAAATGATCAGTAGGGCAGATAGGCGCCTTGCAGGCTGCATTACAGTTAAATTCGACTCCTGTGAAACTCTGTTACCACTATACCATGTAAACTTACTGCGTACTTGTCAGTTAACCATGTCCTCCGCAGGTTCTTTCCTACTCGGTCTGTTAGTAACTATAGCCTACGCCCCAGGCCTCATCCCTTTGAACTTACAACTAAGAACAACAAGATCTTCGTACCACGCATGCTATTCAAAAACGTCTACTAGATGAAAAACTGCCTCTCTCAATAACTCATGTATTCTGTTGCGTTTTGTCGACAGTTTTTTGTTAAATAAACGAATACGATTATGAGTTTGAATTAATAACGATTATTAATTATTATCATTATTGGTATTATTAATTTCTGTTTTAAATATATTAATCAAATGAAATTCAGACCTGTTATCACGCCACATGGCGTCAGAGCACTCCAAAGCGCGTTGCCCTCGTTCCGATTGTCTTTCTTTCGTCTCAGCGAAATCTCGTCAACAACTTGACAACTTTCTTTGAAAATAAAACAACTACGAAATCAACAAATTGTGTGAACTACACACAACTCGTTTCGAAAATCCAGCACTGTGCAACAACTCACCGGCGATAAACTCTCCTAATTCAGTAATCGTAATTCGTAAACTCCAGATATCTAAAGCTAAACCCTAAAGCTAGGCGCACAGCACCAGCTTATTAACGAGCGCCGAGTTTTATACCAGTGATTTATATCGCAACGACTCGAATCGATATTTCAAAAGCGCTACTTTAAAGTGAAGCGCAGAGCACCAGGTTATTCACGAGCGCTGCGTCGTATCACAGCCTTGAAATGAACGCAACGACTTGAATCGAAAGGACTTCACGACAAGAGACAAATTTATCCGCACCGGCGTTTCTAACAAACGAAAATACTGCTCGCTACTAAGACAGTTACGTTTAGTTCTGCATTCAAGTAGGCCTATATCGCGGTAGGCCATACAAGTTAAACACACGCATCGTCAAGCAACAGTGATTCACTTACCGCTTGACGGACGCAACTTAGGCTACTATATCCTGGGGCGTTGACTTTTCGTCAGCCATCCGTAAAGGGCTCTCGACCTCCTTGGCTGTTCGTGTGGGAAAGGCCACAATGTATGCTCAGGCACGTCAAAAGAGAAATGACGAGAAAGCGTTACGCGTGAATTACCACGATTTAAAAATTGCTTCTCTTCGAAGAAGAAGGGGCGTTGGCGGAGTAGCTTGTCAAACGCTTTGAGTTTAATTAATACAATGAAGTGCGCATAAACGTAGGCTATGTTGTCCTATAGTGTGCGGGGAAAGTTGTACACGTTTCATGCGAGCGCTCATTCTTGATAGCCAATCTTGTACACCTTATGATTTCTTAAGTGGTGGCCCAGGTTGCTTAGGATATATATATATATATATATCCATAGGTATATAGGCATCCTATATATATATATATACATATAATATTATATATATATGTATGATGTCTATGTATGTATATGTACTTTATAATATAGGCCTACTATATATATATATATATATATATATATTGGATGTCTATGTACACTATTTATAATAATCACTTCGATTGTCAATGGTTCATATTTCGTGTGCGCGCCACAGACCATGCTTTCGATTGTGGAGTTTCATTTTTGGCGGCATATTGTAACTGTATATTGCTAATTTATATGTATGTAAGTGTGTCTGTATTTTTGTAAGTGCTTAGTCTGTAAGTAAGTATGTAAGTGTGTATACAGGTGTGTGAAGTTAGTATGTATATAGACAAGTAAGAATTAAGTATGTATATGTGTTTGTCTGTAATTAGGTATGTAAATAAGTTAAGTATGAAAGTATATATTATGTGTGTATCGAGACATTTCAATAATATAGAGCTCTTAAGAACCTCACAAAGTCACCGTAGGCATAATTATGTGATCTAATTAACTGCGTACTATGACGGTTTGGAAATGTTTGCTCAACAGTTACATGAAACAGCACGCATGAACAGCGTATGACTGTTCCAAGAGGAAGGTTCGTGACATGCGAGGGCACGAAGAACTCGAGTTGATGTACGGAAGAGGAGCACATGCATACCTCCACAGGCAGTAAACCAAGGCCAAGATGTTCATGTCTCAGTTTGCTGACCATCTAGTTATCTGATATGGTAGATTGTTGTTGTACAGCAGGGTTTGAATTGTTTAATTTCAAAGGGAGGAGGTTGAAACTTTCTTACATGTCCGAATGACCCGACCAGAATTTCTTACGTACCTAAAACCGCGTAGCCTATGACTGTTCCCAGAGGAAGGTTCGTGACAGGAGAGGGCACGAAGAACTCGAGTTGATGTACAGAAGAGAGGAACCTGCATACCCCCACTGACAGTAAACCAAGGTCAAGATATTCCATGCCCCAATTTGATGTCCATATTGTTACGTGCTATGGTAGATTTTTGTCGTACAGCAGGGATTGAATTTTCAATTTTGAACGGGCGAGGGGGGTGATAATTTTTATACATATCCTGATGTCGCGACCAGGTTTTACGTACCTAAAACCGGAATACGTGCCGAGAATGATGTTGTATAGGTGTGGGCGTATGTGTACTCGATCCTTAGCCATGTCAAAGAAATCGAACAATGAAGAATAGGCTACTTATTGGAAACCTCTTGACTTGTATTTTCAGAAGATTTATAGCTCTAGGGAAAAAATTATGACTCAACAAACACTGAAGTGGTATGAATAAAACTGAGAGAAACAAAGCAGTAGTTTTCATTTATTAAGAAAATAAGATACAGTAGACCTACATTGAACCACTGAAAGTTGTGCCAGAGGTTTACCCTAACCACCCCAAGGTAGTTAAGGTATCTCTGTCGCCCGGTTTCTGACTTATATCCTCCGGTCGAGCTCTGCGCTGTTCGGCTAAGGGAGGAGCTATTGGTCCCTCGGTCCTGCTCCTCGGTCAGACAGCGTCGAGCCTTCCCGGTTGTTGGCCCCCTCTACTTCGAATGGGCTCCCGCTTGCGTTACGCTTACTGCCCCGGAGTAATTTGCATGTGCTTTCTACCAATTGCTCAAGTCCTTTCTCTTTCCATGGCTGGACTGGGTGCGCCTCTGTGTAGGCTTCTTGAAGAGGCGCTATATACATTTCCGGAATAAATGAAAGTAATTTTCGGGAATTAACTGGAGGGGTTGAAAAATGAATTGGGAGGGTTGAATTCTCCCCCTTAACCCCCCCAACAATTCAATCCCTGCTGTTCATACAACGCACGAAGGTTGTACCGAAGGACCAACATGGTAGAACCTAAGCGGGCGCCAAATATTAAACGAAAAAACTGTCTTCGTTTGCCATACGTTTCATCTTAGGACCAACGTGGTCGAAATGCCGCAAGGTCTTTGCACTGTATCGTCGTAGATAGGGAAGGGCGTGTCCATGCATATCTCACCAAACATCACAACAACTCAAGCCCATAGATTTAAATTCATACGTAGAAATTGTCCAGAAATGTCAACTCCGGTATACATCCTGAATTCCTGATTGCTTTAACTGGAAACTCACCAACTTGAAAATCGCTGAAATCCTTCAGTAAATAATGACCAAGAGAAGTAGCAAAAATAGTCAAACATCGCACGACATGGCAATGAAGCACAAATGGATGAGCCAACTTATATAATTATTTATGTATGTATGCCGTATGCGCGTATGAATGGGTGTGTGTAGGCCTATGTCTGCGTATTCGTATGCATGTAAGAATATTTCCACCGTTTTATGAATCAGTGTATCCCACTTTTGAAACTCGCATCATAGAAATCCCTCAACAGATGCCTATATACACAGATCATAAACTTCAAATTCCTGAAGCACTACTCAAAAGAAGCCAAGCCCAGGACACGAGCGTATACATACCAATGCATGTTCATGTAAACACACATATACATACATACATATATCAGTGTGTGTTCTGTTTGAATATATATAGCAGTGTGAAAGTGAACATTTAAATGGCACTTGTTATGAAGTTTTGCACTTGAGTAACAAAAATGTTGCAGCGTCTATGTAATTTTTCCTACATGAAAATGATCCGCACGTGCTCCATTAGAAATAAACCACTTGAAGTTTTTGTCCACAGTGTAAGACTGTTTGTACAGGGCGAGCAAATGAAAGCGTAATTAGACATAGACAAGCACACAAACACGCATACAGATAGACTGACAGACAAAGACAGACTGAAAGGCAGACTGACAGACAGACAGACAGAAAGCAAATGAAAGCATACTTAGACATAGACAAACACACAAACACACGCACAGAGATAGACTGACAGACAAAGACGGACTGAAAGGCAGAATGACACACAGACAGACAGACAGATACTCAAACAGACAGAATGCATACTGATTGATTGATTGACATTGACACTAGACAGACAGACAGGCAGAAACAGACAGGCAGACAGGCAGACAGACAGTCAGGCGCCCATAGACAAATATCCCATGCATATACATGTATTCATATGCGCATATAAATACATTTTAACATACATGGACATACATACATCCATTTTACAAGCACACACAATGCAATACACGTAATGACACATACACGCAATACGAAGTCGGATAGAGACATACATACCCAAAGAAGCAGGCGGACATGCAGACAAACAGGTCAAACTCACAGACGTACAAATAGATAGGCAGCTACGCAAGAACCGACAGACAAACATACAGAAGCATGCACGCAAAACTACGCACATAAGCAGACAGACAGGCACAGGGTAGACAGACAGACAGGCAGTAAGGTAGACAGACAGGCAAGCAGTCAGGCAGTTTTATAGGCAGACAGACAGGCAGGCAGTAGGCAGGCAGGCAGGCAGGCAGACAGACAGGTAGGCAGTTAGGCAGACAGACAGTCAGACAGTTAGGCAGACAGACAGTCAGACAGTTAGGCAGGCAGACAGGCAGGTAGTAAGGCAGACAGGCAGGCAGTTAGGCAGACAGGCAGGCAGTAAGGTAGGCAGGGAGGCAGGTAGTTAGGCAGACAGACAGTCAGACAGTTAGGCAGACAGACAGTCAGACAGTTAGGCAGGCAGACAGGCAGGTAGTAAGGCAGACAGGCAGGCAGTTAGGCAGACAGGCAGGCAGTTAGGCAGACAGACGGAAAGGCAGTTAGGCAGACAGGCAGACAGGCAGGCAGTTAGGCACACAGACGGAAAGGCAGTCAGGCAGACAGACAGACAGACAGAAAGACAGACAGGCAGACAGTTAGACAGACAGACAGACAGAAAGACAGACAGACAGGCAGGCAGGTAGACACGACTGCGATGTTTTAGTCATGTGTAAGGAATGCGAGCTGACCGAATGGCAAACATTGAAGATTCGATGGATGGAGAAACAAGCAATGACTGCATCGTTGGATAAACATTGTTACAAAGGTCTGAACTAAAAGAGGAAAACAATGAACGAAGAGAGGAGAGATCATTTCACTCGCACTCAATGCCGTCAAAATATGGCTACCGTCAGGAATTGATAATGACAACGAGGATCGTGATCGTGATAATTGTGATGACGACGACGACGACGACGACATGATCATCATCATCATGATCATAATGGAAATCATGATAAAATAATGACGATGATGAGGACATGATGAAGAATATGATGATAATGGATATCATGATAATGACGACGACGATGATGATGATTTAAGATGATAATGGATATCATGATAATGATGACGACAATTATGACAATGATGATGATAATGGTGACGATAATGACAATAGTGATGACAATTGAAGAACAGTCTGATGAATGATAATTCGATCCAACGTAATACAAGACTTTTCTTGAAACCGAAGGGAGAGACAACCACAAAGTAGCGACAGCTAACATCCACAAACATCAATCGATGACGCTGAACAGTTGTGAGTTAAGGACTTGCTCAACGTCCCTACACAGTAACCGTCCCAGGGGAGACCCGAACGCGTTACAGCAGGGATGTCAAACCTTTTCTAATGGCGGGCCAGTGCCAATATTTTCCAGCAAGTGACGGGCCAGGGTGCAGAAGGTGCCTGCCTGAGCAAAATAGGGGTAAGGATCTGGGAGGGGGATCGGTGAGTCAAATTAGGCTTTAGAAATCTGTATATGTATATTTCAGTTGCTTTTCTATATAATTTTAAATACATATAGGATTTAATATGTACATTTTCTTAAATAAATTACTTTTGTGTTTATTAGTTGAATTGGACCTAAAAATATGAAATGAAACAAGAAAATTATGAGATAAATTTTTATTGGAGTATAGGCTCTTTGACACCCCTGCTTTAATAGGCGAGCTACCAATCGGCTACCATGTCCCACTGACCACACCCCCGTTCAGCTCCCGTTCAGCTGATTAGTCTCAGATGCCGTAACCAGAGGCTGTTTGCCGTCATAGAGAGAAGGAGCGTTGAGTAGAATTCCTATGGCTCCGAAGAAACAGACGCTTATGTAGACGATCAGCAGAATACGATCGACGACACGGGCTACGTACTTCCAATCGTCCTTTGCCTGCGAAACACAATTGTATAGGTAATTATTATTATTATTATTATTATTATTATTATTATTATTATTATTATTATTATTATTATTATTATTATTATTATTATTATTATTATTATTATTATTATTATTATTATTATAAGACAAATTTATTTCTTTATAAAACCAACAAACTTATTACAGACTGATCAAAAATGGCTGTTTCAATAATTTTAAAAGCCGTCATTCAGTCCTGGGCTACTGTTGTTGCAGTCCGCGGTGGCTAAAACAGACAGAGAGTTTCCAATCTGTAGGGCGACCGATAGGCGTTGCAGCAGATGACTGGTCTCACGCTGGTCGCCTGTCGCTGCTGAGACCTTGCGTCCCAGTTCTTGAACAAACTGCAGTGATTCTGTGTGCCAGCTTCCTGCAGTTTCGACTGCAACAGGGACGAAATGATGTGATTGTGTGATAGCAGCATACTTGGTTTCCTTGTTGCGAGCTGCCTTTTCCGCTGCCGCACCTGCGTTTTGCGATGTTATATGTTCGTAGGATGCAGCGAAAGTATCTGGCACCGTGACATCCCATGCCAAGCAACGACCTCTGTACCAAGGTATGATGGTGACTGTCAGGCCTTTTGCCGTCTGATCTGGAGAGGCCATTGGGCTCTTTGATGGTAGGTATTTTGGCTCTGGTGAAAGCTCGCCAAATAACGTCGTTGAGCATGCCATGTCGATGTTGTCTACCTGCTCCTTTGATGCACGAGAATCCATGATGACCGTTGGGTTCCACTATGACACCACATTTGCAAGTGTGTTTTTCACACAAAGCAGTGCCCAGCCGGATACCAGATGCGATTCTTAGGACCTCTCCTGACATCCGTAATCCTGCTGTCGTGATTGGAAGTGCATGAAGCCAGTCTCCAGAGTGTGGCGATTGCACGGCTAACAACCTGGCTTTAACAGTTGAATCACTAGCTCTGTCTGATAGGCCTTGAAGTGCATGTGAGATCAGTTTGCTGTCCCATTCTCTTTGTATATGAGCCTTCTGCTCGACGGGAGGAGGTGCGTTCGATCTCGATGGCCTCCTCTACCAATGGATCTGTGAGCTTTACAGCGACTTCGTGTAGCAGTCGGTCTTGAAGGCTTCGCGTGCCAGCGGCTGATGCCAAAAAGGCGGAAGTTGCCAGCATAACGGCACTACGAATGCCCAGACCACCGTTTCTCACAGGTAAAGATGCCTGTATCCATTGATCGTCGCTCATGTGGATATTGAGAAGGCTACACAGACCAGTTCTCAAGACTTCGTCGAAATCGTGTAGAAGTCCTTCGTTTAAGAAGCAGGCTGACGTTCTTAACGTGTATAGCAGCTTCGGTATACTTAGGCTACTCCTCAGTAGGGTGAACGAATCGTGTGGGTGAAGCATCTCCAGCCTTGTTATGACTACCTCCAGATCTTTGATCTTTTTCTGGATGGATTTATCGACAGCCTTTCCTGGTAGTAGCGGTGCTCCCAGCAATGTCAGATCTTCAACAGCGACATTTTCAAACTCGGCGAAGGTCTTAATCTTGTGTGCTTCGTCATAACTTCTAGCAGAAGCTTCGCATTTTGTTCGATTCAGCTGTAGACCATACGTGGGCGCCTGTTCCTCTATCAAGCGAATGTCGTTCTCAATTTCATCAGTCGGTCCAGCAAGAGTAAGATCGTCCATATATCCTATAGTCAATGGAGTTGTCAAACTCTCTAGAAGCGGATGTATCGCCAGGCAAAACTCCAGTGGTCCTAAGGGGTCTCCTTGTTGTGTGCCTTCCTCGGACAGAATGGTATGCTGTCTGGTCTGTAGCTGGGGGGTGTAGGCATAGTTGTCATATACGTATCTGTATATTTCCGGAGCTTTTGCTGCCACCGCCTCTAACATTGAGTCTCTTCTCAGAGCATTGAAGGCATTCGAGAAGTCCAGTTTCACTATGATATGGTTTTCAGGCATCGACTGTAAGTAACGTCTGGTTGCGTGGACAGCAGCCTCGGCACCTCCTGATACTCCCACGCCGATTTGAAGTGGTGACAGATTTTGAGATAGGTATGGAGTAACAACATGGCAGACACATTTGGCAGCCAGCCGTCGCCACGTGTACCCAATCGTGATTGGTCTTATTCCGCCATCTTTTTTGCCAAGTGTTATTAGTCTTCCGCCGTACAGGATATCTGCAACTTGTTTCGGTAGCCCGCCTCTCAATAATAGATTGATAAAGTCAGTGATAGTCTCTACGAAACTTGTGTCTGTTGTATTGGACAGAAGGTTCTTCAGATGTTGTGGTGTGAAGCCATCTGGTCCTCCGCTAGATGCTGCAGGAAAGGAAGCAATAGCGTTACAGACCATCTTTCCAGAAACCTGTATGGCGTCGAACCTGTCCTCTTGAGGGCATGGCAGTGTTCTTCTGTCTTCGTATTATTATTATTATTATTATTATTATTATTATTATTATTATTATTATTATTATTATTATTATTATTATTATTATTATTATTATTATTATTATTATTATTATTATTATTATTATTATTATTATTATTGTATTTGTAATTAGGGCTACTACTCAGTGGCGTAAATCATGGGGACAGAGGGGAACTGCCTACTACTGCCACTACCACTACCACTACCGCTACTACTACTACTACCACTATCATTATTAAATAATAGTATCATCATCATCATCATCATCATCATCATCATCATCATCATCATCATCGTCATCATCATCATCATCATCATCATCACCACCATCATCACCACCACCACCATCTCTTCATCATCAGGCTAGTTTATAATTGGCCAGTGTCGATCTATCCAGCTCAGTCACATAGTCTATTCATGAACCAGCTCAGAGGTAATCCTCGTTGCGTGACTGGTTTTAGTCGCTCACTTCCTCAACCACTTACTTTCTGAGTCATCGACTGAAGCCTTTGGCGAGCACGATACAATATTCAAATTACAGTTTGATCGCATGCAATATGCTAGCAACAATGTCAATCAACTATACAGGCAGGCCAAGGCTACGCTGGATTGACAACTTAAACGAGGACATGACATCACTTGGACTGACAATAAGGGGAGAAATTGACTTGACAAATGACCAAGGACAATGGAGATCATTTATTCGTACCCATCGCCGCCGAATGGCTGTGTCAGGAACTGATGATGACGATGATGACGATGACGACGACGACGACAATGATGATAATGATGAATGACGTTGGTGACGATTGGTGGTGACAATGATGATGATGATGACGATGATGGTGGTGATGATGGTGATGACAATGATGTTAATGACAATGACGATAATGATGATTATGGTGACAATGACGATGATGATGATGATCGATGGTGGTGGTGATGGTGGTGGTGATGGTGATGGTGATATCGATGATGATGATGATGATGATGATGATGACGATGATGATGATGATGATGATGACGATGACGATAATGATGATGATGATGATGATGATATAATGATGATGATGATGATGATGATGATGACGACCATGACGATGATGTTTAAGGCATGCTTGAGATGAGTTCTGGCCAGATAAGATTAGATCAAGATCAGATGAATGTTCAAAGGAAATGGCCAGCTAACGTGCCACTGATTAAACCAGGGTAGAAAACATTAAATTAGACCAGGTTTTACTAGATTAGATAGAGCGGCTTATAAAGCTCATCTGAACGTGCACTCAGAATATTTGGCTCGATATGTTGCCTGTGAAAAGCGATGAAGGCATTGGAAGGGTTAAACACATGAGCGCTCGTGAATAAGCTGGTACCCTGCCGCTTGGCTTTCGAGTGGCGCTGTTCAAGTTTGGAGCTTACGATTTCGATTAGGATAAGCCAACAGAAACCGAAACAGCGAATAAGAGTATGAAGACCACCTTGTGTTGCCCGCTTCAGTCACGTAGGTGAAAGGACGGTGAGTTGGGCGTATCTCATGCAGTGTGATTCTCGTTAACGATAACGATAGCGCCAAAATGTCTCGATGAACGAAAATAAAATGACTTCGTTAACGATAACTATAACTATAACTAAAAATAATACTAACTATAACTATAACTACTAACTAAAGAAAAAACCATTAACTATAACTGTAACTATAACTAAAATAAAATCTGTAAGGAGAATCACACTGATCTCATGCGCTGAACCTTTACAGCCACGTCAAAGATCAATACTCGACCACTATTCGTATTTAGAACCAGTCCCAAGTCTGGATGAAGGAGGAGGGCGACGCTAATGATCGTTGTAATCACACAATGTCGTTAAACTGAAACTACTGCTACTGAGAAATGACGGTGAGTTGGGTGTGTCTGATTTCTTGAATATAAATCAGCATTACTTAAGATCTTGCTGTCGTGTAGAATCATGCGTAGAATAATCAAAAATTAATCATCGACAATTATTGTTTATTTAGAACCAGCGACAGAAGTACAGAAGGTTGGGCAAACGATTTCAACCGAACTCAACTTGCATCATTGAAATTCTTCTTACCAATGCCGGTGTCACGAAATAGAGTATCCCCCATACATGAGTATCCCCCTTAGCGAAATGGAGTATTCATGTTTAGTTTGCATTTTTGGATTTTCTAAGTGTATTCAGTCGTACTGTTTGAATTTATTGTACACATAAAATATTTTAAGTTGCGTAGTTTAGTTTGCAATGCGCATCGACCTGAAATTAATTTTTTCTTTTGGTGATTTTGACCGTTTTTCGTCTTGGGTAGCGTGATGCGTATGACGATGTTAGAAGAATGGTTTATGCCCTGGATACTTAAACCGGTTTATTCCATCCGGGGATATGCTTTAGGGGGATAGAATTTCTTCTGGACACCGGCATTTAGTCGATATAACCGTCTCCACTAGAGCGATTCGTCTCAAGCTATCCGCCATTTTTCGCCGAGAACGGAGAAAGACTAATAAAATAAATGTTTAGTTCGTACTTTGTGTAGATTTTATGACGCCTCTATCGCCCCATGATATCATTCTAGAAGAATAAATGTATCCATATGCATAACAATTATACTCAGAAATGACGGCAACAAATTCAATGATTAATCAGCCTTTATGAGTAAGCGGCGGCATTTTGTCCTTGCCTATAGCACAAAACTGCATCAACTTCCGCAATCAACTTCTCATTCCCAAAATATTTAGATCTCATTTTGTTCCTCCATTTCAACCAGGCAAATCAGCAGGAAGTAGAAGCGGCATTGATGTGGGTGTCGCCGGGTATAGTATTGAGCCGCGGTCACCACGCCCCTCCAAGTTATGTAGAGGCCTCGACCGGCAGAATCGCATTGTGTAAGAATTGTGAGTGTTCCGCACTACCGACCCTGAATAGCGCTGAACAGTTGGCGGTTTCTTAAGCTATCCTTGTCCCGTATACAAGGCAGAGTTCTGCATCAGATGATAAAATGCTCGTAGCATTGTCATTTTTGTCGATATTGTAACTTGCTTTTTATTATTATATACACGCCATGGGCCACGTTCTGTTCACAGTGGAGTCGCTATTCAATGGGAGAATGTTTTTTTGTGACTTCACGTGAGTCGATATCGTTTGATCGTGAATTGCGTCAGTGTGGCTTGCGCTCGGGAGGGGAAGGGACACCTGTCGTCTTAAGGTTGCGTGTTCAATGCTTGCTTGAAGAGAAGGATTCTCACGTCATCCTGATAAAGATTTATAGAACTATTTACAAGAGATTGGGTTGGACTAGGAGTACGTAAACAGCTCCTTGAAGTTGATTTATCTAAAGCCATATTGTTTTATTTAAATTTTAACGACAAAACATTAGATCGGATTGTGCAAAATTGTAAGATGTCTGGGTGTCTGTGTGTATGTCTGGGTGTCTGTGTGTCTGTCTGTGGTGTCTGTCTGTGTGTCGGTTTGTCTGTCTGTGTGTCTGTCTGTGTGTGTGTCTGTGTGTGTGTCTGTTTGTGTGTCTGTGTGTATGTCTGGGTGTCTGTGTGTCTGTCTGTGTGTCTGTCTGTGTGTCGGTTTGTAAAATGTCTGTGTGTCTGTCTTGTGTGTATGTCTGTGTGTCGATAATTTGTGTGTCTGTGTGTCTGTCTGATTGTCTGTGTGTATGTCTGTGTGTCTGTTTGTGTGTGCGGTGGGTCTGTCTGTACGTGTCTGTCTGTGTGTCACCACGCCCTGTCTGTCTGTCTGTCTGTGTATCTGTCTGTGTGTCTGTTTGTGTGTCTGTGTTTCTGTCTGTGTGTCTGTTTGTGTGTCTGTGTTTCTGTCTGTCTGTCTGTGTGTCTGTCTGTGTGTCTGTTTGTGTGTCTGTGTTTCTGTCTGTCTGTCTGTGTATCTGTCTGTGTGTCTGTTTGTGTGTCTGTGTTTCTGTCTGTCTGTCTGTGTATCTGTCTGTGTGTCTGTTTGTGTGTCTGTGTTTCTGTCTGTCTGTCTGTGTATCTGTCTGTGTGTCTGTTTGTGTGTCTGTGTTTCTGTCTGTCTGTCTGTGTGTCTGTCTGTGTGTCTGTTTGTGTGTCTGTGTTTCTGTCTGTCTGTCTGTGTATCTGTCTGTGTGTCTGTTTGTGTGTCTGTGAGTCTGTCTGTCTGTCTGTCATCTGTCTGTGTGTCTGTTTGTGTGTTCGGTTTCTGTCTGTGTGTCTGTGTGTGTCTGTGTGTCTGTCTGTCTGTCTGTGTATCAATCTGTGTGTCTGTTTGTGTGTCTGTGTTTCTGTCTGTCTGTCTGTTTGTGTGTCTGTGTTTCTGTCTGTCTGTCTGTGTATCTGTCTGTGTGTCTGTTTGTGTGTCTGTGTTTCTGTGTGTCTGTCTGTGTGTCTGTCTGTGTGTCTGTTTGTGTGTCTGTGTTTCTGTCTGTCTGTCTGTGTATCTGTCTGTGTGTCTGTTTGTGTGTCTGTGTTTCTGTCTGTCTGTCTGTGTATCTGTCTGTGTGTCTGTTTGTGTGTCTGTGTCTGTCTGTCTGTCTGTGTCTGTCTGTGTGTCTGTCTGTCTGTCTGTGTGTCTGTCTGTGTGTCTGTTTGTGTGTCTGTGTTTCTGTCTGTCTGTCTGTGTATCTGTCTGTGTGTCTGTTTGTGTGTCTGTGTTTCTGTCTGTCTGTCTGTGTGTCTGTGTTTCTGTCTGTCTGTCTGTGTATCTGTCTGTGTGTCTGTTTGTGTGTCTGTGTTTCTGTCTGTCTGTCTGTGTGTCTGTCTGTGTGTCTGTCTGTGTGTCTGTGTTTCTGTCTGTCTGTCTGTGTGTCTGTCTGTGTCTGTGTCTGTCTGTCTGTGTGTCGGTGTCAGTGTGATTCTCCTTACAGATTTTATTATAGTTATAGTTATAGTTATAGTTAATGGTTTTTATTTTAGTTATAGTTATAGTTATAGTTAGTATTTTTTAGTTATAGTTATAGTTATAGTTAATGGACTTTTATTTTAGTTAATTTTAGTTACTACGTAGTTACAATGATTAAGGCTATAAGCAAATTGTGCGTATAAACACGCTGTTTCACAATTTGCTCAGAGCTTTGAAAGCCTTTGAAGCATGGGTGCATTCAGTTTCATGAATACACAAGTTTCCAAAGTAACTGACAAATTGCATAATGAAAATATCGCATTTTCGTTCTCATTTATGTCGAATCGTCCATAATGCACTTCCTATTTTTATTTTTCGTATTAACGAAAATAAAGATGAATTTTCGTTACTGTTATTTTCGTTATAGTTATAGTTATAGTTAATTTTTTTAGTTATAGTTATAGTTATCTGGCTAGTCTACCTTAAATCTGCAATTACCATCAGAGATGGGTAACTAATCGATTAGATTCTAATCGATTAGACAAACAGCTAATTTTAATTCAAACCGATTAGCCATAAGATATAGCTAATTCTAATCGATTAGACATTTTTGGATAAACAGCTAATTCTAGTCGATTAGCTACATGATATTGTGCTAATTCTAATTCTAATTCTAATCGATTAGCAAATTTCAGCTGCTAATCCTAATTCTAATCGACAAGGAATTTAACTAATCATGCCCATCTCTAATTACCATTGTCAATTAAGACTATAGGATAGGTTGGATTACACCTACCCTTCTGCCGTCGTCTGCCGACTTGATATGGTTGGCGATGAAGGCAATTCCATCGATGGCCTTGTGCACATTCGGCGGAAACCTCTTCAGTCGTCGCTTCGAGCAGGCGTCACAGATATTCCCGAAGTCCATGCTTCTCCCGTCGGACGTGAACTCCGTTCCGAGTCCCCCGTAGAGATCGAGCGACGCCTGGGCGGTCGGCTTGAAGTGCTTCTTGTAGGGGTTCTCAAACGGCAGAAGCTCGCTCTGGGCCTTCGAGAAGTCAATGTCCGTCATCTCGTTGGAGCCCCGCTCGGGCGGCCGCGCGATGAACAGCAGCCGCGGGAGTTTCTCGATGAAGATGAGGCGGACCAGTCGCGGCATCTCGTGTGTGCTCGACGACCGGTGGTTGATGTTGAGTACGATGACGCTGGCGATTACCGATACGGATACGAGGATGCAGGTGAAGAGAAGGTACTTGCCTATCATCGGAATGACAATCGACGTACCTGGTACTAGTTCCATTAGGAGAAGCTGGAAGAGGCTGAGCGAGAGCATGATTGTGAGACAGACGGATACCTGCAATATATATATCAAACGGATCGTAGATATCTATAATAGAAATAATAATAAATAATAATATTTTGTATTGTATTGTATTGTATTTTATCTATCAATTTATATATCGCATCTCGCAGTGCACACCAATCAGAGGCGCTTCCAGTGCGAAAGACCCACAGAAAAGAAAGAGGTCTTGAGACAACGAAAAGAGGCACTTGGCCCACCAGTTAATAAACAGGAACGTGTCAAAGGAGGAAGCTGGTTCCATAGCGCATTATTCTTTAATGAAGCGCCTGACAAACGCACTGCGCTGTACAATGTACATGTATTACGTAATGACGATTAAGCAATTCGCAAGAACACTAATTACAGAAGACATGAATCAACAAAGTTGCAGCCATGCAAGGCGCAAGCTCATTGTACTTTTACTGCCACTTAGTAAATGAAGGCATAAGCTAAACCCAGGGGGCCTTACGGGAATCGAACCGGGTCCGTGAGCACTTCAGGCAAGAATGTTATCCTTTACACTATCCCCTCCTTTAGAGACAACATTCCCCATCTCAACCCATTTAATAACTAACTGTCAGAGCTGAGACAATTTTTGCTACCTGTTACAAGTTGCGACATGTCAGCTTGATACGGAGAATAAACGAAATTGATTGATTGATTGATTGTGGGGCGCGGTGGTGTAGGGGTATGTTCGGTGCCTTGCAGCCGGAGGGTTGCGGGTTCGAATCCATCTCAAGGGGTATGTTTGGTGCCTTGCAGCCGGAGGGTCTCGGGTTCGAATTAGAGGTCTGCGGGTACAGCATTTTTGGTACCCGTAACCCAGGACCGTTACCCGTACCCGTACCCGACCCGTACTCGAAATTACTACCCAACCCGACCCGTACCCGCGGGTATACCCGTACCCGTACCGTACCCGCCAAGTAATTGCTAGGATTTCCCATAATTCCAGTCCCTACTAGTCCTATGGTCTTACAAAGCATGTGGTAGTAATACTAATAGTATGACGTTCATGGTGATGATCACCGTAATAATAATATAATAATAATAATAATAATAATAATAATAATAATAATAATAATAATAATAATAATAATAATAATAATAATAATAATAATAATAATAATAATAATCTTAATATAGCCTACTTGTTTCGGGTACCCGCGGGACAGAGCACGCCTCTTTCAGCGTCGTTCAGTTTGCACACAACGAGTCAATGCTATTGCTTTTTGTTGCACGTTTACACATTTGACGGGTGAAGATGACCGTTAACTCAAGAACGACAAAACTCGTCGGATAGTTCATTAGAGCCCGAGGGATTGCACTTACCTCGGGCGATTTAGAAATATAATAACTTTTATTCAGCCAGCCATAACACGGCAGTTTGCAACAAAATACTACTATTTGAATAGATTAAGTATTTCTCAGAGGGAAAGAGGTGACAGACTTGGTGTTTCAATTATGCCTAACCTCAACTACCGTAACTGCATCAACCTGTCTTAAAGAAAACACTCCTGCTAGACTGACAGGCTCGGCGTCAGCGACCTCTAACCCCCGGTTGTCGGGACTGAAACTTGGATGAGATATATGTAAAAATACTACAGTGGATTGTGTTAATGGAAATAAGCCATTTTGCAACTGTAAATTGAGCATCTATAAATGAATGTCAAGTCCACTAAAACGCACTGCTATACGTCAACACAATGACATGGTACATATTATACAGTATACCGCCAGTTACAGTAAGTCTTTGAAGGTGCAATACTCACAATTACATGTAACCCCAAAAACCTCAGTTTGGTACGGGTAAAACCGGGTATACCCGTACCCGTAATGCTCCTACCCGTACCCGACCCGACCCGTAAAATGTCTACCCGACCCGTACCCGACCCGCGGGTACGGGTCGGGTACGGGTAAACCCGCGGGTACGGGTATACCCGCAGACCCCTAGTTCGAATCCATCTCAAGGGGTATGTTCGGTGCCTTGCAGCCGGAGGGTTGCGGGGTTCGAATCCACCTGAAGCCGCCGCGTAGGGACCCTGGGCAAGTCCTTCACTCACAATTGCTCATGCGCTTCGGCGTGAAACTCCGATTCAGTGTCCGCGCTGTAGTCGGGAGCGCCTCTGAGTAGAAATCTTGAAGGGGCGCTATATAAATATCTGAAATGAATGAATGAATGAATGAGTGGTGGATGGTTCCTCTAGATCAGCGTTTCCCAAAGTGTGTTCCGCGGAAGTCTAGGGTTCCATGAGGGGAAAAACAATGGTTCCGAGAGGAAATTGGATTAAAGTGTTGTTTGAATGTGTTGTTACTTTAATAATCAGAGGTGAAGACAAGAATAGTTTCTAATCTCATTTTTATACACCGTGTCTCAAAATAAACTGTGCTAAATTGTTTCTGTCAGAACTTCGTCAAATTTCCACCAATTTTAATAATTTTTGGTAGGTGGATGGAAAAATGGCTGAAATTTCATGCTATACATACATTTCCCACCTCACCTGACTCATATCACCGCACTACCTTGTTAAACACAGATGTACAATTTTGTATATAACGCTTACATTTTATTACATGCAACAAACTATCTGACGACTTAATTAGCACGCAGTAAAGTAAAATATGGTTTACTTAGCAGAGTTTTTAATTGTTATGACAGAACTGCTTAAAAGTGTTAGAATTGGTGCTCGAAATGTTCCCCGCTTACACGGACACAAGCGCTTAGACGGCGACGCCACTGGCTGATAGCAGCATCAACGATCGACTGGTCAAAGCGCGCCGAATTCTCCGGATCTTAACCCAGTCGACTATAGCATATGGAGTGTGCTGCAGGAGAAGGTTTACCGCCCCAGAATACCCAACGTCGACGAACTCAAAACGCGTTTGATCGACGAGTAGGCTCGCTTTGACCAGTCGATCGTTGATGCTGCTATCAGCCAGTGGCGTCGCCGTCTAAGCGTTTGTGTCCGTGTAAGCGGGGCACATTTCGAGCACCAATTCTAACACTTTTAAGCAGATCTGTCATAACAATTAAAAACTCTGCTAAGTAAACCATATTTTACTTTACTGCGTGCTAATTAAGTCGTCAGATAGTTTGTTGCATGTAAGCTAATAAAATGTAAGCGTTATATACAAAATTGGTACATCTGTGTTTAACAAGGTAGTGCGGTGATATGAGTCAGGTGAGGTGGAAAATTTATGTATAGGATGAAATTTCAGCCATTTTGCCATCTACCTACCAAAAATTATTAAAATTGGTGGAAATTTGACGAAGTTCTGACAGAAACAAGTTAGCACAGTTTATTTTGAGACACGGTGTAGATTAAAACTGCGTGAATATATATAAGTAAGTAAGTAAGTGTATCCTTTATTAAGCCAATTGCTAACCGCACTTTGGTGTACATTATGAAGCACGTAATCACGAATAAATACAATACAATGCCATACAATACAATACAATAAACTACAATTCAATAAAATGCAATAAAATACAATACATAGAATAGAATACAATACAATAACCTTTGCTTCCTAATATAGCTTCATAATAATAATTATATACCTTCTCTCCACAGTCACACGGTAGGTAGAAGGCGAGTAGACTGAGCATGTTGATGGAGACACAGGGGATGATGAGATTGATAACAAGGTAGAGGGTCTTTCGACGCATGACGACGTGAAACGTGATGTCAGGGTAGGGTTCCATACCACAGCAGGGGTAGTAGACGATGTGCTTCTGCGCCGTTACGTTCATCAGGTCCCATTCGACGCTCTTGTAATACTCGTCCAGCTGGATCGCGTTGAGGATGTAGTTCAGCTCGGTGTCTTGGGTCGGCTTCCGCTTGTGCCGTATATCGATCTGCGGACACACGGCAAGAAGAGGAATAGGAGGAGGAGGAACAGTGTATTGTATTGTATTGTATACAATACAATACAATGCAACTTTTTATCTAACTTTTTCCCATCACTGCTTACTTACTTACTTAATATACACTGGCGATATAGATTGATTGATTCATTGATTGATTGAATGAGTAATTGATTGATTGATTGACTGATTGATTGACTGCCTGCCTGATTGATTTACTGACTGACTGATTGACTCATTGATTGATTGATTGATTGATTGATTGATTGATTGACTGACTGATTGACCGATTGATTGACTGATTGATTGATTGATTGATTGATTGATTGATTGATTGACTGACTGACTGATTGACCGATTGATTGACTGATTGATTGATTGATTGATTGATCAACTCCCAACACCTTAAGCATCACCTAATCAATATCTAATCAACTCTCACCTGTTCAATGTCACTTACCTGAGCTCCGCTGTACGTCCATATTCCGAACTTCATTGTACAGTTCTGTTCGTCAAACGGAAAGTACTTTACTTCGATGTCGCACTGACTCTTGTAGATCGCAGGTGGCTCCCACTTGACGCTTCCGTTATACGTAATCGTTGCTTTCGTCATCAGCGTTATGACGTAATCGCCGTCGGCGCTACGAGAGAAACAACGAGGATGTAGTTACAGCACTCATGCCATATAAATACAACTGACTGGGAGTTGCAATGACTGATTGACTGAGGACTGACTGGCTCATTGACTGACTGGCTAGCTGACTGGTTCGGTGGCTGAATAAATGAAGGAATGAAGGAAAAAGGAAAGAAAGAATGAATGAATGATTGACTGACTGATCACACACACACACACACACACACACACACACACACACACACACACACACACACACACACACACACACACACACACACACACACACACACACACACACACACCAAACACACACACACACACACACACACACATGTGCAAACATATATACAGGGTGGCTCAAAATAAAATGTCCCACCGAATAAAATGCAATTTCTCCGCAACCAATTGAGATTTTTATACCAAACTTTCACCATTTACAGAGGAATGATTTTCCAACAATCCATGAACATTTTACTAAATAATTTCCATAACTTCAAAAGTTACAGCTGTTTTAATATTAAATTCAATTTTTCAAATTTCCGCAGATGAACGGTCCAATAATGTTTATTTCTTTAAGATTTTTTCACAGAGAAATTGTTTTGTAACACCCAAATAATCATGACGTCATATGACTTCATTACAAGTTGTAAAGAAAGAATTTATGAAGCAAACAGTTAATAATTGCAGATATTTTAAAATAATATTAAGCGCTCAATTTGTTAATCTTTTACTGACGGTGCGCCTGCTCACACGGCAAGGTTGGCTCAAGGCTTCATTGCCACCAACTGCAGTGAATTCATTGGCAAAGATGAATGGCCACCAAACTCTCCAGACCTTAGCCCTCTTGATTATCACGTCTGGGGAGCTATGCTTGAACGTTACAAGACATTTCATCCGAAGCCGAAGAACATTGACGAGCTGAAAAAGTCTTGCAGCTAATATGGAATCAGCTGCCGCAGGACTCAATCAACAAGGCCATACTGAGCTTCACAAAAGACTTCGAGCTTGTGTGAGAGCTAGGGGTGGACACTTCGAACATGCCTTGAGATAAACTGCTCAACAGATTCTGATTTCGTAATGAAAGACGATTTTATTTGACATTGAAAATTGTAAATAACTGTCAATTTTTCTTCGGAAATGTGAAAAAATAAAATTTAATATTAAAACAGCTGTAACTTTTGAAGTTATGGAAATTATTTAGTAAAATTTTCATGGATTGTTGGAAAATCATTCCTCTGTAAATGGTGAAAGTTTGGTATAAAAATCTCAATTGGTTCCGGAGAAATTGCATTTTATCCGGTGGGACATTTTATTTTGAGCCACCCTGTATATATATATACACACATATATATGTACACACATATATACACACACATATATATGGATATATATATTATATATAAACTAACTTGTTGTAGAGCACCAGATCAGGGATCCAGATGGACTCAGCTGGTACATAGAGCATGTCAACGTTGCCGTATTCCAACGGATTCCAAACCAAACTGCTATCCGTCCATTCCTTCAACAATATCATCATGCATTAAAAACGAGAACATTGATATCGGATGTATGCATGTACTTGTGTGTGGAGATACGTACAATTAAATAGTTGTCAATAAGACCCCCACAAAACGCCCTCTGAAAGTCGCTCCCGACATTTCGTCCCTCGGAAAGTTTGCCTAACTTTCCGGAGGCAGACACTTTTTGTAACCAGGGCATAGCCAGGGCTGTCATACAAGCAACCCAGGACAGGGGGCGATTTATGCCCCAAATAAATTCTCGACTGGAGAAACATTTTGGCAGGGCAACGACCAGGGCAAAGGCTTTTTACCAGGGCATTTGCCCTGGCTTGCCCTGGTGTAGTGCCGCCACTGTCCGGAGGAACGATCAGCCAATATGTTTCGTTACAAAAATTAACCATATGCATCTTATTTCGCACATTTTGCTTGTATGTGTTACCCGATTAGCGAACTTATAACTAGTATCAATACAATACAATACAATACAACTGCCTTTGATATCGCCCTTCTTCCACAGGTGGCCCAAAGCTCAGAAGTGCAGATGCAATTACATGTATATTGCAGAGCAATAATTGTACGCGAAGGACTTGCTCAAGGTCCCTACACAGTTAAACCGCCCCGGACGAGGGTCGAACCCGTCCTCTTGGCGTTACAGGTCAACCTCTCTAACCAGTCGGTCACCATGCCACGGCTGTAGCTTGGTCGTATCACTGCCCGCAAGCCACGCATTTACAACTATTGCATAAATCTCACGTTGTTTTGTTCAGGCCTAAACACACAGTCTCATTAAAGACCCAAAGGACTTTACTGTGTAGTGTGCTTCGACTGTAACCTAGTGACTGTGGTTTCAAGCTTACGTTACAAGAGCAGTGTAGCTTTATTTGCCTACCGTGTCCTCTCCTACCGTTCTTTAAGTCTATTACATAAGATCTTCCTCTTTTCTATTTCTGTGTGTGGATTTTCCTCTCACTTTCTTACCTGATTCACCCAGACATTCGTTGTGATGATTTCGTTCTTTTCATCCTGCAGCAAAAATGTTAAAATGTCAATCAATTGCCTCGTGAAAGAAGGATTGACGATTACTGTCTGCTACGACAACCGTTAATTAATTCCACAACACAGTTCTTAAAAGACTTGATTAAGCGATTATACGCCAGTCAGTGGCACTATGACAGCCAAGTTCTTTCGAACCGGGACAGAGTCAGGCAGTCAGACAGACAGGTAGGCAGACAGACAGACAGACAGACAGATATATGGGGCCCAGTGGTCTGGAACGGCCTCCATTTGGAGCTGCGCCTGCACCCTGGGACTCTATCTGAAATCTTCCTCACCATACTTAAAACTGTTCTTTTTGGAAGCGCTTGAGTCTGGAGCGCCTCTGAGTAGGTTCTTAGAAGGGGCGCAATATAAATTTCCCAATGAATGAATATACTGTAGAAAGACGCAGATAGTCGCGGACATGGAGAGGAGAGAAGAAACATTGAGCAAAAGACAGAGAGTGAGAGATTGATCGAGAGTGAGACACAGTTTATGGAGCTCTTAATGAACTTCTGCGAGAGCGCAATTTTCAAGGTTGACAGACAGACAGACAGACAGACAGACAGACAGACAGACAGACAGACAGACAGACAGACAGACAGACAGACAGACAGACAGCCCAGCTATATTTAAATATTTACAGTATATCCATTCAGAGACAGACAGACAGACAGACAGACAGAGAGCTATATTTAAATAGAAATAAAAAATGCCCCATACAGGTGGTTTCACTACAAGCCCGGCGATGTAAAGCACGCGGGAACCTCCTATTTAGACAAAGTTGAGGAACTCGCTCGCGTGACAACCGACGGTATTCATTTTGTTATGCGCTGTTCCTTGATAAACCGTGGGAGACGGAGTTTATCGAGGTTTCGGGTTAGCGTCATCGAACAACTTGATGGCATTAAAATTACAAAGCAGATGATACGAGTCACTGAACCTGCAAGGCAACGATTTATAGCTTTAGGACTCCACTATTCAAGAGCTCCCGTCTACACAGGGAAGTTGGAACTATACATCAGGATAATTATAATTATACGTCTCAATCTTTTTATATTTTCAAATTGTATAGGGTAAATAAGTATTCATGTATATATATATATACACACATTATATAGCATATATATACCCATATAATTATAATATATAATAATGCATGTATACCCCTTTATTATACCATTGTTTAATATATATATATATATATATATATATATATATATATATATACAGCGTGGGCCAGTAGGAATGCAACTAATTTGAATGGATATAACTTGAACAATTGTTATCCGAACATCGTGCCCATTATACTAAATTGAAAGTAATCATCCTCTCTACTACTGTGTCAAATCTTGCGCTGATATACGGCACTGTTGTTATAAAATTGCGGTGCGACGCACACCTCTCAATTTTGAATGTAAATATTGAACATCTTGGCGCCGCTCACGGAAGAGGATAAAATTTTAATCCGAATTTTAAGAGCAGAAAAGGATAAAATGCACATAAGATAGAATTCCCTTCTAGAAAATCGAATAAATATGCTCTACATCGATTGATTAAACAAATTGATGCTACGGGAACGTCTAACAGCCGCAACTGTGGTCGCAAACGTTCTGCGCCAGCCGCCCACAGCAGACAACATTGCACAAGTCCAAGAGTTAATTTGTAGCCAAGACAACAATCCAGGGACAAGTAAGAGTCCGAGAGAAATTGAGCGTGCGACCGGGGGTTGTCTTCAGCAACTGGTCTATCGTGAACCGATACTTGACGTTGTTGAACCTTTGAAAGAAGTGATTCTTTGCTGCTGGGCTGAGATAGCCCAAGCACTGGTGAACTCAGCCATCGAGCAGTGGTCGTCTCGTGTTGATGCAGTCATTAAAGCACGTGGTGGACATAATTTTATTGAGTATTTGTTTGACTGATGGTAAATTCACTCGAGATATTAATAATTATTGTTAGTACTAAGTGATTGTTTAGAATTGACATCTTCAGTTTCGGACTTTTGTTTTTTCTTGCAGTTTTATGGCACGAAAATGGCACATCGAATATTAATAGCATTATCTCAAAATGTCGTAATAATATCTCGTAGATATTTTGCAGAATGATAAAATGGATAATTATCTTTAATCTGATATATTGGACAAGACGCTCAGATAAAAGTATTCAAGTTATAGGGCGTCAAAGTTGTTGCATTCCTACTGGCCCACCCTGTATATAATGTATTTGTATTATATATATATATATATATAATACAGGCGAAGGTATTAATGGATGTATATGAAGACAGGAAGATGGAGGTAGACGGATATAGAGTGTAACAGAAGAAGGAGAAAGAGATACAGCGAGAGTGGCATAGACAGAGACCAGTATAATAGAGGCTAATCGGCTACGTATCCCAGGGCACATTCTCGCACCCTGGTTTTCGCTGCTACTGCCAACTTCAAATCGCTTCCTGGCTGTCGGTGTTCAAACGAGAAAAACGACAAATTATCAATCCTATCTTCTGCGAGGTCAGGGCGACTCGGAGTGACCCAATTTCAAAATGGGTCAGGTCTACAAAGTGCAACCGTGTCGAGCTAAGCCAATCAGCGGAGGTCTTCAGCGGCCTATATGGTATTTTATCTCTATTGATAGTATTGATATTCGTTGCACATAGCTACTGCTTTTGACCTCGGTAAACTATTCCAGTAGTAGTAGTAGTTTCAGTTTGACGACACTGTGTGGGTTAAAAGAGTCATTAGCGTCGCCCTCCTCCTTCGTCCAGGCTTGGGACTGGCACTGCCAAAGTGCAAGCAGTGGCGCAGTTCGTGAACTATTCCGAACGCGTTTTCTACTTGCCTACCTCTCATTTGTCAAGCTTGGCTGGTTTTGTACGACAGGCATAGCCATATTAAGGTTGAGGTTTTTACTAAGTCCAGTCTAGCGAAGAGAAGTTCTACTTCAGGCAGTGCGACTGTAAGGGATTTGGGAATTACAATAGTAGTAATTGTAACGTAATCATTACTGAGATTTGACTAGAGGAATATTTAGACGGACAGACAACAGGACCCTGACGGATACAGAGACGGACTAGCAGCGCACGCCTGCCAGCCCCACGTAGGGATGGTGACCGGATGAAGCGTCGATCAACCGCCGCCACGCGCCGCCTTCTGATGCCGCCTACTTGTCCATCATAAGTTCTACGATAAGTTACGCCCGCCTTGCAGTGAAATGAACCCGTCCATCTGGAAATGAACCGGTCCAGATAGAAGTTCTACAATGCGACGGACGGAAGGAGCGACACGGCGACGACCAATAGTCAGGAAGGAAGGAAACATGGGGACACCGCCTACAACCCTTTCCACGGGACAAGAGTAACTATAAGATAGCCGAACACAGAGAGAAAAGTCGTTCTCTCGGTTTGGTGACTGACGCGATGTTTTGGTGCTCCTGATGAGGAGAGAGGAACGCTTCAGATTGACGAAGCCTGCTGAAGACAAGTGCTACCTGCAAGAGGCAGAGGACAAAGAGGACCGCAACGGAAAGAGACGAGAGAAGCCGAGAGAAACCGAGGGAGAGAACGCAGTCAACCTCGTTAAAGATTACAGACGACGATGCAGGCAATCTCTTTAGAATAAGAGCTAGTGACGACACAGATTTATAACTAGAAACTCGTACGCTTCATTGAGATAGACAACTCACCGCTAAAGACACTCCAAGAGAGTCGAAGGAAGACAGACGCACGTCCGCTGATGAACTTTGATGAGCGAGGAACAAGAGGCAGACCGCTGGCTCTCAATCTGATGACATGACCGCCGACTGACTGTCGACTACAAGGTAACGTTGCAGTAGTGTAATTCAAGGGTAATTAGTGCGTATTGACTAGGGTGGTCCACGCCACAATGGTAAAATTTCATCTTTAGCAGAACTATGCTCCACAAGTTTAAATCTGTTCTACCTCTCCTAAGTATGATGTAGACCAAATCTGAAGCAGATTGGAGCATTTTTAGAGGTCGCTCAAGGTCGCCAAACATCCTCATGATAATGCCATGGCATAGTGGAAATTATTGACTGTTATCTATTCAAAAAAATATTATTAGAACCGCTTGTTACTTAATTTTGAACTGTTGTTTTAAACTGAAGTTTAGAAATACAAATCTAACATTATTAAATATTCTTTGATGTAGAATACAAATGTTAGAATTTTTAAAATTGCTTTTAAAAACTGTAAACTTTTGTGCTTAGTCAGATTGATTAGTACATTGGTGAAGATTAGGAATTGAAGAGAGTTGACTGTAGAGTTTTTGACATAGCTCATAAACACAATAATGGCAAAGACAAGAAGCAGTGCTGAAGTTTGGCTGATAGATAAGGGCACAAAAAAACTGTATGGGTCCCATCTTCCAACAAAAGTTCAATCCGACGATCATGCTACAAGAACCATGAGGAGCAGGTAACAGATTTGCAGTACTAGTCATAGGTGACGGAGAAGAGCTATATACTGGGAGTTCCAAAAATTGGCTACAGAACTGGTAACGAACAAGCTGAAGCCTGCCTGAGGATTCTGGGTGACTGGGGTCTTCGGACTTCGGAGTCTAGTTCGTGGTATAAAGTCTATGACAGCACTGCCAGCAATACTCGCCTGAAGAACAGTGCCTGCACTTTTATTGAGAATTCGAATTAGAAAGAATTAACCTGGATGGCTTGCCGCCATCATGTCATGGAACTTCGTCTTGCTGTGTTCTTCTCTTTATCTGGACGGACCTACTGGAGGGTCCGCCATCACTATGATCAGAAGGTTCCAGCAAAGCTGGCCACACATTGACCAGGCGACAAATGAAGTGGCTTCCGACGACTTCTTTGATGAACAAACACACTTATGCTCTTCGAGCAGAAAAATGGTGAAATTCTGCAAGGCAGCTCTTGAAGGGTCACATCAGAGAGAAGACTACGAGGTATTCTTGAACCTCAGTTTGATATTCCAGGTTGGTGCAAAGGGAGCAAGAGTTTCCTTTCAGGCACCAGAAGCATTCCATCATGCACGTTTGATGTTGAAAGCTATCTTTAGCATTAAAATATTTCTTTTCCAGCAGCTGTTTTCTCCAACTGCCAAAGAGAAGCAAAGTGTAAAGGAGCTGGCACTGTTTGTGAGTCTTGTCTATTTTCGGTTCTGGCTTGAAGCTTCTCTGCCTATAAGAGCACCACTCTTAAAATAAAATATGCTGTAGGGCCAGGCAGTCTCTTTATGCCCTCCGCGTGCTCACTGCCCATGGTCTAGCTGGCCCCAAGCTCTACGACGTGGTGCGAGCTACTACGCTGTCCCGTCTGCTATACGCAGCCCCGGCATGGTGGGGATATGCTGGGCAGCAAGAAAGGGGAAGACTCCAAGCCGTGATGAATAGGCTAATCCGTCAGCGGTATCTCCCTGGTGATAGCCCAAATATCGAACAGCTATGCCGTCTTGCCGATACTCGCCTGTTTTCGGCTGTTCTTGGAACACCAGGACATGTCCTCCACGGGTTGCTCCCCCCCAGCGAAGCCAACGGTTTACAGCCTACGCCCCAGACGCCATGACCGGGTGCTGCCAAAAGCTGACAACCAAATGAGGAAAACATTTATAGTCAGAATGCTGTTCGCATACTAATTAGATCTGTCTCGCAATCTCACTGGTCTTAGATACATTGTAGATTTTGATGCTTGATGTTTTGATGTTTATGTTAATTGATATTGCCCATGCTTGTTCACCAGAGTGCTGTTTGGCAGCTGGTTATATTAAAGAATATACTTACTTACTACTTACTTACTTACTTACTTTACACTCAACGATCTACTGCTCCTGGAGGAGCTCAGTAAATATCTAAATATGAGAGTGGCTAAGGTTGCCTCGAGCCCTCGACCGCATTCGGTAGGCATACCTGGTACGTTTCAGAAATTTTGGTCAGCCTGTCCTTGTTTGACGACAGAATTGGAGTGGATGTGAAAACACTGATGGTGACAAACTTCCACCTTCCACAGTCCATCAACTCTGTGAAATGCCTCGACCATTCTCGTGAACCCCTCAGCTCCCTTGGCCTTGCATCTAACGTCACAGAGAGAACTACTGTCATCGTTGACATTCTGAACTTGAATGAAAAAGAGAAGGCCCAAGGCTTCCTGGTAAAGGATCCTAAGGAATTATGTGATGATCACTCCTACCAGGACCTCCTAAATGCAGCGTCAGTCATGAGAGTTATGAACGACTCTGCTGGGAGAGCCATCGGTTTCATTCAGCCGTAGAATTAATCGTTGACAAAGAATGAAGAGCAGCAGTTCCTTCTTCAGCTCGTGAAACGCTGCAGGAACACCTACCCGTCCTGCTCTAA
>JACEVL010001021.1:0-95000 GCA_020284085.1 Aporrectodea caliginosa
AATAACGCTTTTCAATAACTCTTTTCAACAACACTTTTCAATAACGCTTTTCAATAACTCTTTTCAATAACCCTTTTCAATAAATCTTTTCAATAACTCTTTTCAATGACCCGTTTCAATTACGCTTTTCAATAACTCTTTTCAATAACCCTTTTCATTAACCCTTTTCAATAACCCTTTTCAATAAATCTTTTCAATAACTCTTTTCAATAACCCTTTTCAATAAATCTTTTCAATAACCCTTTTCAATTACCCTTTTCAATAACACTTTTCAATAACTCTTTTCATTAACCCTTTTCAATAACTCTTTTCATTGAAAAGCGTTTTCAATAACGCTTTTCAATATCTCTTTTCAATAACACCTTTCAATAAATCTTTTTCCGTCGAAACAGATGACGTTGATATCGCTACAGAGCTGTCCCTCAGAACACGATCCCCACAGACGAATCTTCGGAACTGGATGACATCATCATCATCATCATCATCATCATCATCATCATCATCATCATCATCATCATTAATTAGCAACTTCTATAGCGTCGATGTCTAACGAGCAAGGCATCAACCGTTGGCGTTGGATACTTCTACAAAGCTGGCGCCTGATGTAAGCTTAATTTAATGGACTGATTCAGAATCGAGTCAGCTCAACACTCACACAGAGACACACAGACACACACACACAGACACACACACACATACACACACAAATCTTCCGGTTACTAAAGCCGCACTTGTTTAATTCATTTAGATAACCATGCAAGCAGGTTTAACGGTAGAGATTGTACCAACATGTGATAGGTACAAGCACCGGCATCTTAATTCTTTTCTGCTCTGTATTCGTCTTTCTGCCCAATTGTTTCTTAAAGCCTTTGTACGTAACTCATTCTCTCTCTCTGTGTCTCTCTGTTTTCTCTTCTCTCTGTCTATTTGTCTGTCTCTGTATCTCTGTCTCTGCCTAATTGTTATAAACTAGGCTATCTTAGACTTACCGCACAATCCCGACATGCTGAAGAAACCTTCGCTGCAAATGCACCTATCAAGCGAACAGGTCGAGTGTTGTGTCAAACAGGCCACTCCCCGCAGACAAGGTCCATCCAGCGCTCCTTTGGCTTCTAAATAATACCAACATAATAAAATACTTGCACGAAGAAGCAACTAATGGATCGAACGGTTTCAATTATTAAGGTCGATACAGTCCATAGATTCAACACGAGACTTTAAATACATAGAAACAACATGAAGACCCACAGCGGAGTTTTTCTTGAAGGGGCGCTATATAAATGTGAGATTACGATTACGGATACAGAAGTAATACTACTTACCAGAGATGGGTCACTAATCGATTAGATTCTAATAGCTAATCGATTAGACAAACAGCTCATTCTAATTCTAATCGATTAGCGTTCTGCCTCGCGAAATGACTTGCTGATACCTTCGTTTCGAACCACCACCTGTGCTCGTCGGGACTTCTCGATTGCGGCGCCACGGATCTGGAACGCTCTTCCACCGTCTGTGCGTGCTGCACGCGGCTATATGGTTTTCTCTAAACTCTTAAAGACGCATTTTTCAGCTGTTTGATGGCCACGTGTTGAGCGCTTCTGAGAGACTCTTAAGTGGCGCTTTATAAACGTTTTGTTACATTACATTACATTACATTATTTCCAATTCTAGTCGATTAGTAATTTAACTAATTGCGCCCATCTCTGCTACTTACTACAGATCTTTGTGGTGGAATCCAGGTAGAAGTCGCGCGAACACTGACATCTTCCTGCAGCGCAGACAGAGTTCACATCGGAGCAAACATCGCCAGCCGTGCAGACCGTGTTGATCGACACCTTTGGCACTATCAAACAATGCGACAAAGTTCTTGTCATCTCGTTTATGTATATGAGAGCACTCGTGCGTGTTTTCTGTATGCATGTGTGTCTGTCTGCGTGTATGTGTCTGTCTGTCTGTATGCATGTATGTCTGCCTGTCTGTCTGCCTGTCTGTCTGTCCAGTTCTGTCCAGTCATCAGTTATGTTACAGTTACTCATCTTATAACAGTAACTTAACTTAGTTTATTGTTCAAAGTCTCAAAACAAAAACAGTGAAATCATCATTGAATACTCACGAATATTTACGAATATTAAAGAATCAAGTCACGAATTCTCGTTCTATGATTTTCCTTCATTTAGTGTTTCAGCTTCTCTTTGTCTCTTTCCGCAAAAGCTTTAAGACAAATTTTATCTGAACAGTGTTTTATTGTGCTAGGTCGGGAGCGCCTCTGATGAGTCTCTCTTGAAGTGTCGCTATATAAATTTGCAATAACCATTACCATTATATGTCTCAATATATCTGCCATTAAACCTACAGCAGGAGCCAGCTTTGTAGAAGTATCCTTCTTTGCACGTGCAGACTCCTTTCACGCACTGAGACTTGTCGTCAAGGCAAGATGTTGCGTTAGTGCAAAGACCGAGAACGGTCCCCAAAGTCACGTTCTGGACTATCAACAGAAGCAGAAGATTAACTAACGATAAATATGACAATGCAATATAATAAGATTAAATATTACAATGACAACAAATGTTCAATCGCCTTAAACATGCAATGTACCTAGAAGCCTCTTAAATATATACGCATGCAAACCAATGAGGACCTGGAACGAATGCTCTGCAATAAAGAAAATGAACTGATATACAATAATTTTGTTAAGACGTCAACGGCCATGACAGCTACTAGGTGTCTTAAAATGTTTGGAATAATAATAAAGAAAATAGATCTCAATTGATTTGTATTGACCCAAAAAACTAACTAGTTAATGTTACAAGCTGCGCTCTGTCACAGCCTGGTGTTTTGAATAAACGAATATTGACTGATTGAAATTGCGCCGAACAATTTTGAAAACGTAGGTAGAACTTAAAAATTTAAAGAATGCCACGTTGGTATTCAAAATGGTTTGATTCTGATCAGCGTGATCCATGGTTTATTTTGGGTATAGCGACATATAATACCGGCGCAATCTCGCGAATTACGTGAGAACAACAAAGGTTGTAGCTGACATGGGAGTTTTTCCATAAGGGCAATTTCACCGGATTAGGTCGATGATACTCTGCACGTGATAGGCTAGCTTTTTAACTCAACTGTTAACGTTTTGTGAGGGAAAATCAGCCATAGAATAAATCGTGACTTACTGCAGAGTCCAGCAACGCCAAGAAATCCGTTTCGACAAAGACACTTGTTGTTTGTACAGACGGAATAGTCGTCAAGACATTGGTTGTCGGCTGCGGTAGGATCACAGAGCTGAGAAAGAGGAATTCTCGTGGCTGCATATGACATCACACACAAACCCAGATTTCATTATAGTGACATAATACATATGTAGCCTAAGTATGTATTATGCATATATGTAGACAAGTTTAATTAACAAGTTTAAAAGTTAAAAATCTCGATCAATCTAGGTAAATGTCTCTAAACATCCCCAAACTTCAGCAAGCACTTATGATAATATTTCAGCCATACAAGCACTAGGCCACGTCTTGTTTTAATGGGACAATAAGCCTAAAATTCGAATCAACTACGGTGCGTATATGTATACTAACTAAAGAGTATATATAGTAACTAACTAAATAGTGCATATACTAACCACATGTTCCGTTTCGAGTGTAGTACTCTGGTCTGCAGTTACAGATTCCCATTGAGCAGTACAGACCGACCTGAAGACACCCGTCACCGTATGGTGGCGCCAGAATACACGGAGCGCCCAAGAGACCTCTAGCGGCTGCAGATTTTCATATTTCTAAATTTACTCAATTTATCTTGTTAAGAACATTGTCGTTTAAAAGAAGAAGTCGCCACTGTATCTTAACAGCCGTTTTAAAGTCTTTTATTATGGCATGATATGACATCATAATTATGGTAAATGGCATCTCATCATTCCATGCTATGCTCTATTGCAATGTTATTTATGTTATGCTATGTGGTGGCATGTCATATATTATGTTATGTTATGTCATATTATGTTATGTTATATCAAGTTATGTTGCATTTTGTCATGTCATGTTATGTCATGCTATGCTGAATCGTGTCTCACTAACTCCTGATTCAAGTAACAAAATCCCGCCTTCTAAATCGCCTACTGAATCGAAATAAAAGCAAGAGGTGGTTTCCAAAAGACTACAGATTGATAGATGAACATCCTACCACAACTTCCGTTAAGGATGTAATGCGTCGATCGACAGATGAATTGTCCGTCCTGGCAGACTGAGTTGTCATCTATGCAGATATCGTCTAGGGTACATTGCGCACCCAGAGGCATCTTCATTCCTAAAAACAGTTTTAAACTATATGATGCTAATTGGCTGTAATTAATTAAGAACAGGCTAGGCTGTCTACCTGATTGATCAGTGGCCTTCTTGTAAATATATAGGTCTATTTCTTACTTTGATTGATTAAGTTTTTCTTCCTAATGATTTTCATATCAATTAGGTTGGCGTAGGTTTGGGTATACCTGAATCAGGGGAGGTACCCAAAAAGGCGCTCTCTTTGATTTCAGCCCCTTTCCCATGAAATGACAGTCCAACGGGGATAAAAGCCTACTATGGTGCTCGTGGATAAGCTGGTGCCCTACGCTTGGCTTTCGAGTGGCACTTTAGAAGTTAGGAGTTTACGATTACGATTAGGATCTTACTGCATTTGTTGTCATAAGATCTGAAGAAGCCCGATCTACATGCGCAGATATCTGCTAGACAGACTGCTTCCTGGTCCGTGCATGAACTTGCGGTGGCTGAGGAACGACATCTCGATCCTAGACTGCCAGACTGAACTGCAACGAAAAAATCCAAGATCTAAGTTAGGTGAAGAGAATTTGCAGCAACTTCCACTTGTTAAAGTACTTCTACTAAGTGCCTACATGTAGGTTCTCTCAGTAGCTGGTCAGAGGGCTTTGGAAATCGCTATAGGCCTACTGTCCAATCTACAAGTTCATTGATTTGAAGTTTTGGCTAAAAATCGTCTCATTCGTATTGGTGTTCGGCCGTATTCCTGCTTAGCCTTATTTATTTTCTCTGAGGCTTCATGGGCTCGACACTGGATATACCCAATGGATTCAATAATGCAGTAGGCCTATTGCTTAAAATATCTTCGATGCTGTTTTCTGCACAACGATTAACTAGACTTCTTCTCAGTTATGTGTGTATGTGTGCATGAATCTATGTATGAATTTACGAATGAATGGATTAATGCACACCTATGTATGTATGTACGTATGTATGTATCTATGAATGTATGTATGTATGTATGTATGTATGTATGTATGTATGTATGTATGTATGTATGTATGTATGTATGTATGTATGTATGTATGTATGTATGTATGTATGTATGTATGTATGTATGTATGTATGTATGTACATGTATGTATATTATATCTGTCTTTCTCTCTGACTATCGCTATCTACCTACCTATTTATGTTTCTATGTCTGTCTTCTGTCTGTCTGTCTGTCTGTCTGTCTGTCTGTCTGTCTGTCTGTCTGTCTGTCTGTCTGTCTGTCTGTCTGTCTGTCTGTCTGTCTGTCTGTCTGTCTGTCTGTCTGTCTGTCTGTCTGTCTGTCTGTCTGTCTATGGAGCGCCTTTATAAAAAACCTTTCATTATGCCTACCGCAGGAACCGTTCTCTTCCTGATATCCGTTCGTACAGCTGCATTTTCCCAGTCGACACTGCGCGTTGACGTCATCGCACACGTCATCGTCGGTACAACTCTGACCGATGTAGAGCTTTCGCCCTGCAATTAAAATCCATCCAGACAGAAAATCGCTACAGTCTTGTATGAGAAAATAAATTATGTAAGACCATTTCAATTTACCTTGAAAATTCACATACTGAACTTGATGCAACGCAATCGTTTCGAATCTCATAGTAGTCGAACTATCCCATGGCCTACTAGGTCTATAGTAGATGTGGTTGGGGCAAGGCAAAGCTTTCCCCATTAGTTCAAACATCACCCATTGACACAATTAACCCACCGCTCTTGGCCATAGGCTTTCCTCTATTAATTTTTTTGGTGTCATCACAAATCTGGCCCAGCGGTTTGGAATACGCTGCACGTCGAACTTCGTGTTCTGGAACTCTCTATATATAGATCGCAAAATATTAACGAAAGCCAGAAAAAGAAACTAACGGCACGATCCGACTTTTTCGTAGTAAGTTGCTCTGCATTTGCAGATGGTTTGTACGGAGCAAACGGCGTTTGCGTCGATGCATAGGCCAGAAAAGCACGGCCCATTCAATTCTCCCTTTGGCCCTGAAACACATACACACGCACCTATTATAGGCTATATACTTTATATATACATATAATTATATGCAATACTTTTCATATTTATTTGGTATATATATATATATATATGAAATAATTTTCATATTTATTTGTAATATAATTAGGCTATGTATGGGATGTATGAGCACTTGTTTATGCGCCCCTTCAAGATTTCTACTCAGAGGCGCTCCCGACTACAGCGCGGACACTGAATCGGAGTTTCACGCCGAAGCGCATGAGCAATTGCGAGTGAAGGACTTGCCCAGGGTCCCTACGCGACGGCTTTTGAGGTGGATTCGAACCCGCAACCCTCCGGCTGCAAGGCACCGAACATACCCCTACACCACCGCGCCCCACAAACTTGGATAGGCCTATTTCAAACTCGTTTTTGTTGCAGTATGTTATATGTGCACCACGGCACTTTAGATCTTCACTCTTTCATTCCTTCGTCCTTCTGTACATCCTCCTCCTCAACTTCCTCCTCCTCCTCCTCCTCCTCCTCCTCCTCCTCCTCCTCATCATCATCATCGCCATCAATATCATCGCCATCAATATCACCACCATCGCCATCAGCGAAGTTTAGAACAATTAAGTTGATGCCCTGCTGTGAACTCTTATATTAGCCCTATTGAAATTTAGAGATTACGATTACGATTACGATTACTTACTGCAGAAGTTGTTTGCGAAGTAGTAAGACGAGTGACAGACACAGGTACCATTGAGACACTGAGAGTTCGGATCTCCACAGAGACCGTCTCCAGTCGGACACTGACCAAAAGAGGGCGCCCCTCCTCGGGTAGGAGTCGGACTTCCTCCCTGAGGTCCTAGAGTCGTCCATGTGGTTCCCAATGAAGTATTCGACATCAACTCTGTCCGATAATAAACAAAACATCCATTGCTCTGAATGTTCGACTAATATGTGACAAAGGACTGCATCCGCATAGATGCGTAGATGGAGCTCAAAGACGATCATGGCGATGCTGAGGATGATTTGTTACTCCATGTGTGTTATTTAAATAAACTTACGATGCACTTATGCCTGCATATAACTCAAATACATGTACGTACATACATACCTACATACATGTTGCTATCTGAAACTATAGGCTACATGTAAGACTACGCTCAATAGAAGGAGCGTAACTGACCACACTGCTGCCTGCTGTTGACGAAGTACTGAGGGATGCATTCACAGAGGAGGTTGTTGGTACAGCGGGTGTTTGGTGTAAGGCAACTGCCATCAGCCAGACATCGACCTCCCACCGTTCCATCAGTATTAGAACCACTGGGCACTACAAAACGGCAGACATGCAATTGCAGTCAACGAAGACACTGTGGACAGACAGACAGTTAGACAGATATGCGGACAGACAGACAGACATTCAGGCAGATATGCAGACAGACAGACAGATATGCAGACAGACAGACAGATATGCAGACAGACAGACAGATATGCAGACAGACAGACAGATATGCAGACAGACAGACAGATATGCAGATAGACAGACAGATATGCAGACAGACAGACAGATATGCAGACAGACAGACAGATATGCAGACAGACAGACAGATATGCAGATAGACAGAGAGATATGTAGACAGACAGACAGACATTCAGGCAGATATGCAGACAGACAGACAGATATGCAGACAGACAGACAGACAGACAGACAGATATGCAGATCGACAGACAGATATGCAGACAGAGAGACAGACAGATATGCAGGAGACAGATATGCAGATAGACAGACAGATATGCAGACAGTTGTTGACAGATATGCAGACAGAGACAGGATATGCATTCAGACAGACAGAGGATATGCAGACAGACAGACAGATATGCAGACAGGACAGATATGCAGACAGACAGACAGATATGCGATAGACAGACAGATATGCAGATCACAGACAGAGAACAGACAGACAGATATGCAGACAACAGCAGATACAGATATGCAGATATGCAGTCAACAGAAGATATGTAGACAGACAGACAGACAGGCAGATACAGACAGACAGACAGATATGCAGACAGACAGACAGACAGACAGACATGCAGACAGAGAGACAGACAGATGCAGACAGAGAGACAGCAGATAGACAGACAGACAGATATGCAGGCAGACAGACAGATATGCAGACAGGTAGACAGATAGATATGCAGACAGAGAGACAGATATGCAGACAGACACACAGACAGATATGCAGTTAGACAGACAGATATGCAGACAGACAGACAGATATGCCACCTAGACAGATATGCAGATAGACAGACAGATATGCAGACAGACAGACAGATATGCAGACTGACAGACAGATATGCAGACAAACAGACAGATATGCAGATAGACAGAGAGATATGTAGACAGACAGACAGATATGTAGACAGACAGACAGACATTCAGGCAGATATGCAGACAGACAGACAGATATGCAGACAGACAGACAGACAGACAGACAGATATGCAGACAGACAGACAGATAATAATGCAGACAGTCAGACAGAAATATAGCCGAGGTTTTTAGTTATTTGTCTACGTCATTACCGAAAATCAGGGATTGCATTTGTTCATACCACAAGCACTGTTGTTGTTGAAGACGAATCCTGGACGGCATTTGCACAATCCACGAACACAGACCATGTTGGGCTGAATGCAGTCGGCATCCAACGAACATTGTATGTCAGACGGCTGCACAACTATTGTCACAACAGTTTGTTCATTAGGAAAATCTTATACTGATGTAAAGTTACTTCACATGAATCAAAATAAGAATTTCTCGACTGTTTTGAAAGATGATGTGATCATGTGAGGTACTTAAATGGCTCTATATCAGGGGTCTTGATACATACATGCATATATATATATATATATATATATATATACATACATACATACAATATCAGTTATACAATAAGGAATAATGTGCACTATTTAGAAAAGCATTGATTATACTAATAGCAAGGTTTAGATCGGTAGGCCTATATGGCAAAGAACCGTGAAAATATTATTATTCAATAAACCATACACGAGAGGGAATTAAATGACTCCAAGAGCTTGCGGGTAACAACTTACAAGCCTCTGTCTTGAAGTATTAGTCATTTTCAAATAGGTAGGCCTAGTAGGCCTACGTATCATTGTCTTCTTACCGCACCGTCCGCCAACCTCAACGTATCCAAGGGGACAGGCACATCTCCCGCCATTGCAGATAGCGTTTCTATCAATACACTGGTCGCCTTGGAAACACCGCGAGCCTGTCGGTATCTTGACAACTACATGTACAAAAAGAAATCGGCTATAACTGTATTATCAGATAAGATTATTCCACGTGCTACAGTTTTCGTTTAAACAACGCTTAAACTGGGTAAAAACTACAATTCACTGTGCTTGCCAACGTAAGTCTACTACTATTCACAGCGACAAGCCTGTTATATGTTTAACACTTCAGGACTAGCCTAAGGGAACGCTCTTCTTCTCAAGATTCTTCTTCCTTTGTTCTACATATTACGTTGAAGTTGGGGACGAAATGGCATTGGAAAATAAATAAGCAAATGAAGAAAAAGTCGACTGACCGCAGATGTTACTGCGAACGAAGTATCCATCTTGGCAGCTGCAGAATCCCTGTTGGCAGCTCGCGAAAGGTCCTCCATCGCAGACGTCGTTGCTACTGCAACGCTGATTCAGAGGCACCAATGGCACTAAAGGAGATAAGAGGACCGCGTACACAGTAATATCTGCTTTGCAAAGCAACTTCTTTAGAAGAATTGTATAATTATAGCCAACACAGCTATAATGAGTACACTGACTGTACACTGTCGGTAGGAAGATGAGACGGCGAGGAAGAGGACTGGTCACTCGTCCTTATATGCCGAGGCTAAGAAAATGAAGTCGCTAACACTTCATACCCTTGGCTGTCTGAGAGTTAGCTTAAGGGACTGCTCTTCTCCTTCTTAGAAGAAGAAATCTCTTAAATCACACAGCTGCCGCAACTGGTTGTGATACGCGGACGAAACAAATGATTCAGTTAACGTAATTTTAATTGTATTATTGTTATTATTATTATTATTATTATTATTATTATTATTATTATTATTATTGTTGTTATTATTATTATTATTATTATTATTATTATTTATTATTATTATTATTATTATTATTATTATTATTGTTATTGTTATTATTATTATTATTATTATTATTATTATTATTATTATTATTATTATTATTATTATTATTAGTATTATTATTATTATGGAGTGTTGGCTAAAAGTAGCTCTATTATCGATATCCTCTGTTGGATCTGTCCAGAGTTCGCCGCTCGTCGGCTCCCGGCAGCCTTGACATGGTGCCCTGGAAAGCCACCGCGTTGAAGCGTTGGATCATGACCGATAGGCCTTGGAAAAGGAAGCTTGTTTCGCGAGCTGTCACAGGGTAGTTTAAGGAACTGCTTTTCTTCTTCTAAGAAGAAGAATTATTCTGTTAAATCACACATCTGCCGCAATATTATTGTGATATTATTATTATTATTATTATTATTATTATTATTATTATTATTATTATTATTATTATTATTATTATTATTATTATTATTACTATTATTATTATTATTATTATTACGCATTTATTAAACGCCACAATCTAATGATCAAGCAATGCATGCAAACATACATATATACACGCATACATGTACACATAATATTCTTTGCATACTTACGCATGTTTGAGCATCACTATAGCTCACCATGGCATGATGCTTAGACAAAAGCTACGAATTCCTGATCGCATCGCCTTGAGCTAGGCATGCCTTTGCATCTCTGTATGTCTGCTCGCTTGTCTATCTGTCTTTATGCATGCATGGATGTATGTGAGCATGTCTGTCTGTCTATCAGTTTGCCTGTTTATCTTCCTTTTCATTTCATTCATTCATTTCAGATATTTATATAGCGCCCCTTCAAGATTTCTACTCAGAGGCGCTCCCGACTACAGCGCGGACACTGAATCGGAGTTTCACGCCGAAGCGCATGAGCAATTGCGAGTGAAGGACTTGCCCAGGGTCCCTACGCGGCGGCTTGAGGTGGATTCGAACCCGCAACCCTCCGGCTGCAAGGCACCGAATATACCCCTACACCACCGCGCCCCTTTATTGCATTCTTTCTTATTTCATTTCACCCTTCTTTCTGATTCATTTTTCCTTTCCCGTAAAAGCGTACGTACCGTATAGGCCTTGAACAACTAACACCACATCAGCGAGCTGCTGCGAGCATATTGATATTTAGGCCGAAATTTAACTTAAAAGTTCCGTAAGGATGTGCCACATTGATGGGCCTACATAGGCCTTACTCATAATTTACATAGGGACTTGTATTTGCTGAAGGGGACCAACTGCGCATAGAGAAGTACGTGGGCCTATGTAGGCTGAATTGTTTGTGTCATCTTCGTTGACCGTATATCTGCCAGGTAGTTAAGTACAGCGTCATAGGGTACGTGGCCGTAGAACAATTGATCTGCGAATGCCAAGAGAATGCCCCCGAGGCACCCATGTTTTATGTCATCGATCATAAGTCACAAAAGTGTCAGAGAAGAAAGAGAAAGCAGTCGCCTCCCCCCGGCTCAACTCTCGCCCCTCCTCCTCCCTCCTCCTCCTCCTCCTCCTCCTCCTCCTCCTCCTCCTCCTCTTCCTCCTCCTCCTCCTCCTCAGCCCCGAATGTCATCTCGATCCGAGGTCGTCATCATCATCATCATCATCATTATCATCATCATCATTATCATCATCAACAACAACATCATCATCATCTGTGTGTGATGTTCGATTAATATGAATTACATGTAGGCCTATTCAATAGGGCGCCCTACTGGCTTTTTGGTCCATTAGTCTATTGGCCCACATTAGCCTGTTGTAGTATTGTCCTATTGACCTATTGTCCAATTGGTCTATTGTCCCATTGGCCTATTATAGGCGTACTATTGTCCTATTGTTCTACTGGGTCACACATCGGCTCAACAGAAGTACTAAATAACAATAATCAAATTCCTTCTTTCCTATCTATATTCCTCCTACTTCTTCTTTCAGATCTTGCATTTCTCCAGACTTTTTCATTCCTTACTTCCATCCTTCCTTCCTTCCTTCCTTCCTTCCTTCCTTCCTTCCTTCCAGTCTTCCTTCCTTCCTTCCTTCCTTCCTTCCTTCCTTCCTTCCTTCCTTCCTTCCTTCCTTCCTTCCTTCCTTCCTTCCTTCCTTCCTTCCTTCCTTCCTTCCTTCCTTCCTTCCTCCCTTCCTTCCTTCCTTCCTCCTTCCCTTCCTTCCCTCCTTCCCTCCTTCCCTCCCCCTCCCCTCCATTCCTCCCTCCCTTCCCTCCCTCCTCCCTCCCTCCCTCCCTCCCTCCGACGTACCTGTGTCTGCTTTGCATGTGTAGATGATGTGGACGTAGTTCGTGTATAGATCCCTGCATCCTGTTCTGTTGATGTACTTCCAGCCGACTCCGAAGTGCTGGCACCTCGTTCGGTGGTTGCAGAGGATCTTGTAGAAGTTGCTTTCGACGCTGCAGTCCGTTCCAGAGGGACTCGGAAAGCACTTCTCTTCCGGATGTCTTCCATAGACCTCACTCGTCACGAAGATCCGCAACCGTTCGCCACAATCGATGCTTATCATACCACCGTAACATCCGTCCGTCTTAAAAACTGTCAAGTAACAATTATATTACACTTTTATTCCTCTTCCTTCCTTTCATCTCTTCCTCCTCGCTTGTTTGCTTCCTTCTCCTCTTTCCTTCCTTCCTTCCTTCCTTCCTTCCTTCCTTCCTTCCTTCCTTCCTTCCTTCCTTCCTTCCTTCCTTCCTTCCAAATGCTTTCCTTCCTTCCTTCCTTCCTTCCTTCCTTCCTTCTTCTTTCCTTCCTTCCTTCCTTCCTTCCTTCCTTCCTTCCTTAATTTCCTTCCTTCCTTCCTTCCTTCCTTCCTTCCTTCTTCCTTCCTTCCTTCCTTCCTTCATAAATTCCTTAGAAATGTTTCCTTCCTTCCTTAAATCCTTCTTCCATCCATCCATCCGTCCATCCATCCATCCGTTCATCCATCCATCAATCCATCCATCCATCCATCCCTTCATCCATCCATCCATCCATCCATCCATCCATCTATTCACCCGTCCGTCCGTCCGTCCGTCCGCCCATCCATCCATCCCCTCATCTTCCCATTCATCCATTCATCCAACCGAGGAGTGGTTAGCGTTCTCCTCTGTCAGCCCAGCTGCTTCAATTCTAAACACCATCCTCCTTAATCGTCCAACTGCCTGCCTGTCTGCTTGACCCATTGATAGCAGAGTTCTAAACTCTTAGGTCTAATGAGCGAGGTGTGGGAAACAGAGTGGGACCCACACTGTTTTTATATAGCGACCGTATGGCCGCAACCTAGCTCATTAAACCTAAGAGTGGTTAACGTTTTAGACTGTCAGCCCAGCTTCTGGAGTTCAAATCCCCGCTATAGGGAAGAACTTCCCTCATCATAAGATCTATGCAACACTAGCGACCGTTTAGAACTCCGATATCAAATGGCTACAGTCATTTACTGTACACTGCCAGTCGAAAGTATAAATTAGATAAAGTTTATTAAAGTTTATTAAAGTAGATAAAGTTTACTACAGTCTGTTAAAGTAGATAAAGTTTACATTCAGCAATTAAGAATAAGCTTTAAATCAAAGACGGTTAGATACTTCTATTAAAATAATTATTAGAAAGTTCAAGTAGTCACACACGAGACAGTTTTTAAATAACATAAGCTAAACGTAGAGAACAAAGCGTACGCGTGCTTACCGGAATTGTTGTAAGTGGAACTAACAAGAATGACAACCGAACCCAAAATAATCAGATAGAAGAAGGCAGATGAAACTTCTTGTAACTGTGACATCTTACTGCTCCTTGTTTGTTATTCCAAAAGCATCTCCGTTCTTTGCGAGCTGATGCTGCGAGCGACACTACCAAACTTCAACTCCGAAATGCTCTTTAAAAGCCCAAACCCGGGATGCTTAGTCAACACACCTACTACTACGATCTCAAGTGGATCTGAACGTTTCAGCTTTGGTGACAGACAAAGCTGAAATAAAAGCCAAGCTGAAATAAAAGCCAAGAATGGAAGCAACTACGTTGGCACAACGATACGCCACAAGCAGCGTCCAGCGTGGCCTGTAGAGGGGACCTAGTCCAACAGCGCACTAGGCAACACTTGGAATGACATCAACGAATACACAGACATAGGCATGCATGTCAATGGGCCTACTAGCTAGCGGGCAAAGTTAACGGTATAGCCAATACTGACCATGAAATGATGGCATTCGTGATGAAAGTGATGTTGTTGATGATGGTGATGGTGTCGAAGAGTTTTAGCGTGGGCGCATAATTATGTGGTGTCGGTGATCAGTCGCTTTGAACTGTGTGCTTCAAACACGTTAGGTATCTTTAGCCCTAGGGTATTAGTTAGCCCTATACAACTGCTTGTGATTTTACATGCAGAAGCCCACGCGTGACCTGCTGGCCGCGCTTGGCGCTTGACATGGTGGGCGACCTGTTGGCAAATAGTTGGGAATTTAATGTGAGTCAAACAATCGCGAAACGTCTTTGAAAGCCTTACTGAATGGCAGACACTTGCAAGAGACACATATGAAAGAGATAGCCTAGGCCTACATTAATTTTGCGAGAGATACAAGTCATATGAAAGAGAGACATGTGCAGAAGACACATATGCAAGAAACACACATGTGCAAGAGATAGGGTACATATACAAGAGATGCATGTGCAAGGATAACACATGTGCAAGAGATACGTATGCAAGAGACATAATATGTGCCAGAGATACATAATATGCAAGAGATACATATGCAAGAGATACATATGCATGAGATACATATGCAAGAGACACACGTGAAAGAGATAAATATGGAGGATATTATGGATATACATATGCAAGAGTCACATGAAAGCCACGTCAGGAAGACCAGTTTACCACCAGCGCTATATCAACTAAAGTCCGCAATAGCTACGCTATTTGGTCCTTTTCGGTGTCAGGTCAGAATCCGAGGGAAGTTAAGCCGAAGAAGAGGCAGCCGGGTGCCACGATGGATATCGTTGGTGGAAACTGTTGGTGGAAATCATGGAACGGCGCAGAAGTAGAATCAGGATTGGATAGCTTGAAGAGTTCGGTATTCGTTGGCTATGGGGCAAATGTTTACACAACTAAGGTAAGCCTGTATAGGGGCCGTCCATAAAGTACGTCACGCTCCAGGGGGGGGGTTTAAGAAAGTGTGACAGTTTGTGACAGAGGGAGGGGGTCAGGCCATGTGTGACGTCACACATTTATTTATTTTTATTTTATTTATAATTTATTTTTATTTTTAGTAGAATTTCATAGCTTTAAAAATAATTTTCAAAAATTTTCTGAAACATTTTAATTAGTTTTATGTCAAAATAGCATGAAATGCATATCTCCTGAATGTGTTTTTCACGATTCCTCTCGCTAGGAGCGCTAGTAATAATGCTGTTGCGAAGCCTTATTTATGTATTAGCCTTGCTTTCGGAAGTATTATTATTTCTATGTTCGAAAGTGTGACGTACTTTACTATGGGGGGTCCGAGTTTTGTGACAGTTTGTGACAGAGGGAGGGGTGGTAAAAATGGTCAAAAATAGCGTGACGTACTTTATGGACGGCCCCATATCAGATTTGACCTCTAACCTCTAATTGGAACCGAATCCGACCTTGTATAACTGCCTCAGCGGCTTTGATTGTCCGTGAATAGTTCCGATAAAAATTTCTCTAGGACGTCGCATCTATAGGCTTACATATAGTGGGCAGGACGGCCCGGGTTGAATCAACGAAATGAAAGTTATCCGCTTCTCATACAAAACTTTGACACACAGACTCATAATTCCTAAAGCAAGGAACTGCTTTCAGAAATTGATGTCGCACAAATTGTACTGCTTAGTCTAGGCGATCAAAATTAAATTAAATTAAATTCATTCAGAGCATTCATTCATTCATTCATTCAGAGCATTTATATAGCGCCCCTTCAAGAAACTACTCAGGAGCGCTCCCGGCCCAGCCACGACTAAAGAAAAAAGACTTGAGGGACTTGTAGAACCCTGTCAGATGGCTTACAAGTAAAAAACGGAGCTTAAGTGGTAGGTCATTCCAAATGGAAGGGCCAACAACCGAGAAAGCACGGCGCTGCCTAATAGCGAAGCGAGTCCGTGGAACAAGGAACTCACCCCTCGTCGCAGAGCGAAGCACCCGACGCGCTGGAACATCAGACACTGGGCGGCAAAGATCACGCAACGTGACGCAAGTAAGATGGAGCGCAGCCAAGAACACAACGAGAAACAAGAGCAGCAATGCGATATGAGATACGCTGAGACACAGGAAGCCAATGCAACACATCACGCATGTATGCAGAGACAGGAGAGTACTTAGGAAGCCGTCCAATAAGCCGAGCAGCCGAGCGTAGAACTCGATCTAGTCGCCCCAAAACACCAAGGGGAAGGCCAGCAAGTAGTGAGGAACAGTGGTCAATTCGACTAGTAACAAAGGCATGAACAAGGACCACAACTGCATCATGAGAGAGAGAGCGAGAGACCACTCGAAGCTGACAAAGCTGATAATAACAACTCCGTGCAATTGAGTTCACATGTTGAGATAAAGTAAGCTCAGAGTCAAGAGAAAGTCCCAGATCACGAACTGTGAGGGAAAAGGTTATGTGAGGAAAGAGCAGGGTAAGTTGAGGAAAGTCGATACCCTGCAGTTGTCTACGGCTACCCAGCCAAATGAGCTGTGTTTTAGAGGGATTTAATAGATTTAAATAGAATTGATATAGGCTATGCCTAGTGACAAAATTCTTAATCAGACTACTGGTCAGCCCAGCGTGATGCTGAGACTATTAATAAGCATGTGTTAACGTTATAGCCTATAGGGGTCCATAGTGTAGTGGTAACATCACTGACGTGTAGGTAGCGGGATCGCTTCCCTCAACCCTCCCAAAGGTCCACTCAGCCTATTCATTCGCGAGATGGCGCGGTGGTAAAATGAGATGTAGGACGTGATGGGCGCCTTGCATGGCTGTCGTCTGCAGTTAAATTCGACTTCTGTGATAACTTGTGATAATCCGATACTGAATTGTAATCATCCTGCGTAACTGTCCGTTTGAATTAATAAAGAATAGTTTATTATTTTCAATAAATTGACTCGGACTACTGCTCAGAGCAGCGTGAGGAACCAGCGTATCTTCATCTGACTATTTCCGGTTGGCTTCGTTTGTTATGATGCCGAAAATTTTGTGTAATTTCATCTTCAAACTTCTTAATTCGGGTACGTGACAAGAGTACGTATTCAAAAAATGTCATATTTACCCGTTGGTGCTTTGAAAACATCTGCTGTTATTATAGGTTTGACAGATCTGATGAAATCTGAGAAAAGTTGTCTGTTTTGCCACATAGGCCTTGTTTCGTTTAAATACCAACTAGGCATGTTCGTCAATTCCCACCAACAGCCAGAGACCGTCTTAGGGTTATCAATTCCTAATCTCTGGACACATTTTCTCGTCATTCTTTTCTTTCTTACAAAGGCTGACGCCCGACATAGTAAGCATAATAAACCACCGGTTATCCCGTAGTTTAGGCTAACTATCATCAATCCCGCTTCCATTTCATGAAGAAATTTTTTTATCAATCCAGCTTCCATTTCATGAAAAAATTACCCAACTTCTATTTAACCAAAAAAATATTTTTCATCAATGGAACTTTTATTTAGGCAAAGAACTTTTCTCATGGGTCCAACTTCGGACTTACGGAAACAATTATTTTCTTCAATCCAGCTTCTATTGCATAAAAACTTAGTTTCATCAATCCAGCTTTCATTTAGGGAAACCATTTTTTTCATCAATCCAGCTTCCATTTTAATTTGACGATATAAAATAATTTACCAACCTAAACTACGGGTTTACCAAACCACCTATCAGCAAGCTAGTTTGACAGACGTAAAAATGCTTGTGACTAGCACGGGTGGGCGAGTATTTAGTATCGTGGAGCGTAAGTTTACGGGCGTTTTACGGTATCTTTTTGGCATGCTGCGCGGAAGGTACCATGTTTTCTAATGACGACCCTAACCCTAACCGACCCTCACGACGCCTCCTAACCGACACTGAGGACGTGAGAAAACCTACGCACCCTGATTCTAAATGTTTGCCTTCGGTTGGGCTGGATTACTTGCAGAACAGTCTTTTGAATTGCTGCAGCAATAATTGTCTGCCTAAAAAAGCTGGTCTGAAGTTTTTACTAGAATATGAATTTATGTTATTTCATATTGTTTAGTTTTTCTGGCAAATGACTTATTTGGTAATTGTCTGTATCAGTCACATAAACAGTATCCGTGGCTGGGTATCGACCTTTGCCATTATTGATTTTTAAATCCTGTTGTTTCTTTGTGTTACAGTCAGATTAAACGACGACGAGCTAGAGATAAACGCGACAATGACACTCTGAAATTAGCACCACTTCCATTTCTCCGTTGACGCTTCACGTTTCAAAACATGGCATTAACATCAAACAATTTCCTGCGCAACAAGTTACAGCGAGAAGTAAAGGTTAGAATAAACTGATATGACGACTACTGGTAGAAGTAAAGTAATGTAATTAATGTAATGCTGATGTAATGTTAATGTTTAGTAATGTAAATAATGTAATGTAATAACTGGACGTTTACCACATATCATGTATTTTAACGGTCATCTGCTGAGGCTTTTGTTTTGCTCCTTCCAAAGTTCAACAACCATATGACAGAACATCGATGGTGCTGAGCAATTGTGAGTGAAGACTTCTTGCTCAAGGTCCCTACACAGTGACCGCCTGAGTGGAGGTTTGAAACCTTACTCTCCGCGCTACAGGCCTAATAGCAGGTCTAACCAATCGGCCACCATACCTCTCATATATATATATATGTATCATATATGCCTCTCATATATATATATACCTCATACATATATATATATCTTTTAGCTGAGCCACCATGCTTAAGAACAGTTATAGGCCTATTATTTGTTCCCCGGCTCTAATATAAAAGGAATGGAATCGTAATTTTTCGGACCACTGTTTTATTTCGATAGCTCGCGTGACGTAAGACACATTTCTCTTCCTTCACGAAGCGAGGTTAAAATATGCATATTAATGGCCTCCGTGGCTGGTTTAAGGATTTGAAGAAATGTCCATAAGTGTTTAAATAAAATTCGAGCTGAAAATAGTCGACTTGCTAGACGTGGCGTGACTATCCGCGATTTTTCTCGCTAAAGCATTCCGTTTCGACCTTTAGAAACAGACAAACAAACATACGGAAGGACAACGTAAACAGACTTAGACTTATATTATAAGATATATATAATATATATTTATATAAATAATAATAATAATATATCATAATATTGCATTTTGGTATAAAATTACTGATTGCGAGAATCTGATATTTTCTGATTGATTCTGTTGATATTGGTTACAGGATGGAAGTAATATCCGTTTTGCACGTTCCTGTCAAGTTACACCAAATTTTATTCGCCGCCTTGGACTCGAAGAAGAATTGCAGGTAAAACACTAGAGCACTTTGATGATTAATTAATCTTGCTGCCTAATTAGTTAACTTACCAAAGTTTACTGGCCACAGTTTACAGGAAGGGGATGATTAAAAGTGCTATATAAATGTTTTGTTTTATTGCATTGCGCTGTATCTTAAGTAACCGGTTGTCACTGTAACATATTTGTGTACCTCTTGTTTAATGATGCTTTGTCTAACAAGGAGGAAGTCCACCTTTATCCAGGCTTGGGTCTGTCACTGTAACAGATTCACATTTCGGTGTGTAGCACATTACAAATTTAATTGTTTAAAAAATAGCTGTGACAGAGTTTATCACATGTCCAAACAATGTACCTATACATCACAAATGTCAGGATTCGCCCTCCACCTTTATCCAGGCTTGGGACTAGCACCACCTGAAATATTCCATGCCTCAGATTCACACATTCTTTGTGATCTATTGCGCCATGTATTGCAAATTTAATTAATAATAATATTTATGTCTTCTATCATTTGTGTTCTTGAGAATTATCACAATTGTCCAAACAGTGTACCTATACATCACAAATGTCAGGATACATATTAAACACCAACTTACATGCATATATGACTAACAGGTTTTGTTATATGTATCGTGAGCAACAGTTGCAGTTCTTTAATGAGATGTATTATTTTCTTCAGGGTCACGGTGGCTGTGTTAACTGCTTGGCATGGAACGAAAAAGGAAGGTGTGTACCATTACTGAAATATAATTATCTTTAGAAAATGTAACTAACATGGCATAACAATCAGCACTCTGTAATGGTAATCGTAATTTCAAATTTATGTAGCACTACTTCAAGAGACACTCATCAGAGGCAATTCCTCTGGGACGCAGTGGTGTACGGGTATGTTCGGTGCCTTGCAGCCGGAGGGTTGCTGGTTCGAATCCATGAACCTCAAGCTGCCGCGTAGGGACCCTGGGCAAGTTTCTCACCCACAGTTGTCATGCGCTTCGGCGTGAAACTCCGATTCAGTGTCACTCAGCTGTAGTCGGGAGCGCCTCTGAGTATAAAATCTTGAAGGGGCGCTTCGGGCAGTGAACTCATACATACATACATACATACATACTTCCTACCTAACAAGATGAAATGACGATCAAAAATGCTGTGTAAGATGGATAAAGACTCAGTTAGATGGACAAAGATGCATCTTTGTTGTTAAAATTTGATCATATTTTATAAATGTTGAACTTTGTTCTTGTTTATCACTTTTAGATTAGTAAAAATATTTGCTTTATAAAGTGGAAGCTTTCCAATCTTTTCCGTGTTTTGTTTTATGCAGAATGCTAACTTCTCAGAAATAGCCAGAACAGTAACATCTGTATTAGAACCAGTGTTTGAATTTTTGCAGCTTACTTGCGAGTGGTTCTGACGACGTTCAGGTGATAGTTTGGGATCCGTTCCGACACAAGTCGCTCGCAACAATTCGCACTGGACACAGCGGAAACATCTTCTCAGTCAAAGTATTTGGGGCCATTTTTTTACACACTTCTGTGGCACAATAATCTAGTGGTTAGTGTGCTGGACATTCAACCAAGAGGTTGGGGTTCAAACCCCCACCAGAGCAGAAATTTGTTTAGAGATTTCTGTTTAAATGCTTCCCATAGCCAACTCAGCTATAATGAGTAAATTTACTGTAGACTGTGTGGGAAGGTGAGACGGGAGAGGACTGGCTGCCTGCCCTCATGTGACAAAGCTAAGAAAATGAAGTCCTAACTCTTGAAACTTATGACTGCCTAAACCTGCCTCTCTTCGTCTCTGGAATGCTGTAAACTATTTGGGGAGGGATTTTCATCTGTTCTTAACTGTGAACATTGTTCATCATCATTATCACTGCCATCTGTCCGCTACACACTTAGTTATTTGCCTTCCTGTAGCAGGCCACTAGTGCAAAGTCAAGAACAAAATAAAACAATGTGGTGGGAGAATGACCAACAGATTACAAAAGCTGTCATATATTTCTTCAGTTACATTACATTACAGAATATTACATGACACATTACATTTGAGGCTTTGATTAACTATTCCCATGTCCCATTCTTGTGGAACAAACTGCCTAACAACCTGCGACATGAGCTTCTCGGCCTCTCTTGTCCGCAGATGCTTAAAGACCATTTTGTTCGATCGTAGTTTCATTGTGTGTTAGGTCGGGAGTTCCTCTGATGAATCTCCCTGTAAGCGGCGCTATATAAATTCGCAATTACTATTACCAACTTGACTTGCTTGTTGTGGTCTGCTGCAGTTTCTTCCACAATCAGGCGACAATATCGTCGTAAGTGGAGCAGCGGACTGTAAGATTCGAGTGCATGACGTCAACATGCGTGAGATCCTACATGTGTTCGGCTGTCATGCCGGTCGAGTCAAGCGTCTTGCCACTGTTCCCGATCAGCCGCATCTATTCTGGAGTGCATCAGAGGATGGAACGATTATGTGAGTAGATATTAGAGCGCTGTTCTTGTCAGAACTCTACTCATTCATTCATTCATATCGAGCATTTATATGGCGCCCCTTCTAGAAAACTACTCAGAGGCACTCCCAACTCCAGCACGACCAAAAGAACAGTCTTAAGATGAGAAAAGAACATAGGAGAGAAGGTCCTAGCAAGAAGTTGAAGCTCCAGAGGGAGGCCAATCCAGGTCGAGGGACCCACCACCAAGAAAGCGCTGTTCTGCATTGTGGAGGTATGGGCAAAAAGGACAAGTAGGAGACCCTGTTCAGATGAGCGGAGGGATCGAGAGCCCCAGCACTACTCATTTGTTAATTACTTTAACATTGGCTGCCTGTTACCTCTCGAATTCGAACCCAGATGGTGCAGGCTCCTGAGTACCTCTGTGATCTTATGCATAAGCCTTCCTCTGCAATCTGCCTCCAGTCCCTTCACTCCGCAGATCGTCTTGATCTCTTTGCCCCTCAGGCAAGGGTCGTGATGGTCCAACATTGTGCTTTCGCTATTGTGGGTCCTGCTTCATGGAATGATCTCCCCCTTCTATCCAAAAGATATTGGACCTCCACCGTTCTTGTTCACTTTTTTAAGACTTTCCTATTCCCTCGAGGGTCCCACACTGAGAGCGCCTCTGAGTTGCATACACTGTAAGAGGCACTTTACATATGCCGAGGCCAAGAAAATGGAGTCGCTAACGCTTCACACCCATGGCTGCCTCATGGCTAGCTTAAGGGACTGCTCATCTTCTTCTGTGTGATCAATACATTTATATAGTGCTTATTTAGTTTCTTCTCCTACAGAATGCCTGTTGTTTGACTACTGTAGGCAGTTTGACCTGCGAAATCCGGAGATGTGTAAAAGCGATCAGCCGCGTAACATCCTCGTCAATCTCAACGAACACATTGGTCCTCATGCGGAGGCCAAGTGCCTTGCGATGAGTCCTCTGAGGCCGGAGCTGCTTGCTGTTGGGGCCAACGACCCCTACGTCAGGGTCTACGACCGACGGATGCTCCACTGTCGTACCGTTGTTTTCCCAAATGATGTACCATCCAGGTCAGTCTCTGTAGAAGCTGTAGATGTATTCATTGTGGCATAAGCAGTACGACCCACGTGGTGGTCCTCTGGCCCCTGGGGACCTTTGAACCGGCCCTTGCTGGTCCGCAAAGTGAGTCGAGAAACTGGTCAAATTGTACTTGGAACTTGGAAATAGCTATTATATTTCTAAAAGTCATTAGGCTAATATTTAGAGGATAATAAAGTCGTAGAATTAAAACATGCATTTAAATTTTTTTAATGCATTTTGAGGAATTTAGGTGATCGAAAGTGAAAAAGAGAAACAATTAATAAATTTAGCACCGGTCCACATGCAGTGGGAAAATTCCTGCTGGTCCTTGACTAAAAGTTAATTCCTGCCGCTCGTTTTCTGGGAGCTGGCATAAAGCATTTTCTGTTTCAGCCTGTCAGTCAGTTTATGTCTCTTTCTGTTGTTTCCTGAGCAGGATTTTTAGGCATACCTATGTTAAACATACTTTCATTCATTCTGAGAATTTATATAGCGCCTCTTCAAGAGACCTACTCAGAGGCGCTACGTAAAGTTTAACATACCTATGTTTTGTTTTTAGCATACTTGATGTTGCTTTCTGTTATTTCTTCAAGAGCAGGATTTTTAAAGTACCTATGTTAAACATATGTTTAACATTCATTCATTCATGTCTAACATATCTATTTGTATAGCGCCTATGTTCAAGATATCTATGTTTAACATATCTAGGTTTAACATATCTATGTTTATATCTATGTTTAACATACCTATGTTTAACATATCTATGTTTAACTTATCATGATTTTTAACATATCTATGTTTAACATACCTATGTTTAACATACCTATGTTTAACATATCTATGTTTAACATACCTATGTTGTATTTCTAGCTTATGTTGCGTTCTATTGTTTCCTGAGCAGGATTTTTAGCATGAGGTCAAGTAGTCCGACGGAATCGAATTCATCGTCCTCTGCATCTGATTTCATGCAAGACAACAAGAGACTTCCTAACGGATGTGTACAGTATTATGTAGCAGGTATATGATGCTTCCCTTTCATTCGTTCAGTTCATCTATACAGCGTTCATCAAGATATCCGCTCACACGTGGTGCCAATCCAGCTTCAGAAAAAAGAAAACTTTTCAAAAACAATTAAATATACAAATAAGTAAACAGATATTCCATATGCCTAAGTTGAGCACCCCAGATTGGTTTACTCTTGAAGTGGGAGTATGATATGTTTTCAGTTACTGCAATTTCTGACCCATTGTGTGTTCAGTAAGCATGTTGTGCATGGAGCCTAACAGTATTCTGTAATCTTTAGCCTAACTAAAACCCTCTCTTTAGCCTTTTTCTGTTATAGACTTTTCAAGTCAAGTATGTTTTTATTGCACCAATTTTCACACAGTAACACACTCATGAGGAAGATACATTGGTTACAAAGGGGTAGCCCACAATTGATCGCAATCTTTTAGTAAGTTACACATGTCACAGCGAACAAAATGCTGTTTACTGCTTCCTACTCATAACCTTCAAAGTTATTTACATTTCTATGCATTGAACATACCGAGCTACAGTGTTCACATGTTTTCTTCAATGGTCGTAGGCCACTTACCGCAAAAACAGCAAGACTACCGGAAGAAGTATCGGACGCTGGCTTCGACGTACATGACGTTTGGTCCAGATGGTAAAGAACTGCTGGTCAACATCGGCGGAGAACAGATCTACCTGTTTGACGTCAACAGTAGGAGACCTCCACAGCGTTACGACATTGGCGATCATACGAGCAGCCACAGTCACGCTGATAACAAAGGTATGTCAGTCCATTCATGCTTCATGCAGATATGTGGCCATCAGCTCAGTAGCCATAGTGATGCTGAATACAAGGATGTGTTAGAGCAGCGCTTCCCAAACTTTTCAGTGTCGCAGACCTGCAGGAATTAACTTTTCACTGTAGTGGGACCGCAGCAGGAATTTTCCCACTGCAGGAGGACCAGTGTCAAATTTATTAATTATTTCCCTAATCTGGACATTTCTTTTCGTGCTGATAACAACGATGGGTTGTTAAATACACAGGGCCACACCCTGAGAGGCAGTACCATGCCAGGGCAGAGCTACAAGGAGTGATCCACTGTGGGAAAGGGAGCTGATACAAGACGTCTCGCGCATGTATAATGTAGTATTGAAACTTCTTTTTGTGCTGATAACATAGTTATGTTCACTGCACTTGTGTTTCATACCTAATCTTATCTTGAAACTTCTGTGACTCCATTGTCGTTTTGCTGCTACAAAAAGATTGAAGCTTCATTGTATGTTTATCATTGCAATCTGTTTTCAGATGCAGTCCAAAAGAGCAGCAATGGTCTAAGTAAAAAGTGCATAGATGTCTGTAGCAATGGGTTTACGAATGGCGTCACAAAGCACATCGCGAACACAACGTTAGATCCAAGTGCATCTGCCAAACTGGCAATGAGTAAAAAGCGAGTATCTGCTCTCGGCCTTATTATTTTAACAACTACTATTAATTTATTTAGTTATTTACTTATTTAAATCATGTTTTATGAACACAAAGTCAGTGTATCGGACTCTTACAGATTGATCTTCTGGGTATTGACTCTGATTACGGCTTGGTTTTGGTGCGCCGTCAGTTCATGCCCTGTGAAATTAGATACCGGCGCTATAGAAGTTACTAATTAGAATTATTCTGAGGCTTGGATGTATATTCTGCGGTCAAACAGATTAATGCAAAGGCCAATGTGAATAAGTGGGTCTTAACAAGTGCTTTAAACATTTTACGACAAGCTGCATTTCACATTTCTTTTTAAATTTACATTTCTTTTTAAATTTACATTTCTTTTTAAATTTACATTTCTTTTTAAATTCACAGTTCTTTTTCAATTTACATTTCTTTTAAAATTCACAGTTCTTTTTAAATTCACATTCTTTTAAATTAACGTTTCTTTTTAATTTCACATTTCTGTTAAAATTCACATTTCTTTTTAAATTCACATTTCTGTTTCAATTTACATTTATGTTGTGTGTGTCAGAAGTCGTTACTATGGCAGGCCATTACCACCAGCGGTCGAGGCAATCAAAAAGCGGGCTAACGAAGTGTTTGAACTACAGAACTATAGCCAGGCAATTCTGCTGTACAACCAGGCCATTTCGATGGCTCCTAATCTTCCGATCCTCTATGGCAACCGAGCTGCAGCATACTTGAAGAGAAACTGGTTGGAAGGAATACTTCATCTTATTTAATTGTTCTATTTTCTGTATTTATTTGCTTCATAATCCTAAACTCCAAATTTCTAAAGCGATACTCTAAGCTACTCTTATTCACGAGCTCTGGACTTTATATATTTGCATTCCTTAAATTTGTATTCCATAAATTCGTATTCCTTAAATTTGTATTCCATTAATTCATATTCCTTAAATTTGTATTCCATTAATTTGTATTCCTTAAATTCATATTTCTTAAGTTTATATTTCTTAAATTTGTATGAATTTCCTTAAATTTGCATTCTTTAAATTTGTATGAATTTCCTTAAATTTGCATTCCTTAAATTTGTATTCAATAAATTCATTTTCCTTAAATTTGTATTCCATTAATTTGATTCCTTCATTTCCTTAAATTTTTATGAATTTCCTTAAATTTGCATTCCTTAAATTTGTATGAATTTCCTTAAATTTTTATGACACTGATGCAAAACAAGAACTAATGAATTTCCTGATGATGTTGAATAGGGATGGCGATGTCTATGCGGCACTCAGAGATTGCTACAGCGCTATCAGCCTTGACGACAGTCACATCAAGGCCCACTTTCGTCTGGCTAAGTGTCTTTTCGAACTGTCCTGGCCAGAAGAGGCTCTCGACTGCCTCAAGCTCTTCAAGTCCAAATTTCCAGACTATGCGACGAGCCCAAACTGCGAAGCTCTGGAGAAAGACATCCGAGCCACGATTTTCGCCAAAACGGAACACGGTAAGAGGCATTTCAAATTCGACTATAATAATAATGACAGTTTATATGGCACCGTAACACAGACATGCTGTTACAAGGGTGCCTCACAGTCAACTAGCAGCAGGGTAGGCCTCAGAAAACAACTCTTGAGTCCAGATTTGAAGGAGTCAGCCCTCATAGGGCAAAAGGAAGACCGTTCCAGCATCTGGGGCCGGTCGCTAAGAAAGCGCGGTCGCCAAAACGTTCTGCACAGGTGATTTATTGTGAGGCTTATGGTGAAAGTATTAATGTTCCATGATTATCAGCGTGAATGGGCGGTGTTTTATTTCATACTCTGAGTGAGGTTATATAACAGACTAAAAAATAAAACCAAGAAAAGTCGATGTGACCTTCAACTAGGAAGTGTTAAATTGTTAATTACACACTAAATGCATTTAGGTGTGTGTGTAAATATCTGAATGTTTGTACAGTTTTTGTACAGTGCTGTTTCAGTAACTGTCAAAAGGTACTTGATGACAGCTGTCTTGCAATGGTTATTTACCTTGTCTATAATCCAAAACATTTTCGAATTGTTTCCAAAAGAAGCAACACGTTCACCATGAGATGCAGAGCGTACATTCTCGTGGCCAGCCAAACGTGAGGTCGGGCAACAAAGCTCCCACAAATAAGCAGGGGCGTTCCCTAACTGGCACTGCCAGACCCTGACGGAAATCCATTGCTCTGGAAAACAGGCAGCCAGTGGAGCACATCACCACATATAATACGAGACATATATATGACCTGTATCTGGTCTAACTGTGTTTGTTCAGACGGTGGTGACGGTGGTAGTGGTGCACGTGGTACTTCGTCATCAGGGTCACACGGTCCTGCGTCGTCACGCTGGATGGAGTCGACGGCCGATACGACATCGTTTCAGGAGACGACGTGGCGTTCCGGTGCTTACGACTACGAACTACGATTCTGTGGTCACTGCAACACGACCACTGACATCAAAGAGGCAAATTTCTTTGGCAGGTGAGAGTCTGCGTCACTTTGACGACATATGGTTTGCCAGGGCTCGATTGAGGGAGAATCTTTGGATAAAGGTAGCATACATGTTTGTTTGTTTTGTTGCTATAGCAACTCCAACCCAGTACAATGACAATTAGGATTATTGTTGATACAGGTGGATAACTAATGCACAACTACCTTCTCAGGTGTTAGAAGCTGAAGATAGCATGTGTGATTACAAGCGTGTATGCAAACTCTCTTGAAATTGATGTGCATTTGGACATCATTGTTTCATTTTTTATCTGTAACATCTCACTATTGTTACTGTCATTGCAATACTTCATGTTACATTACTTTATATTCCATTAATTACTTATTGTACATTATATTAATTGCTGTATAAATGACTGCTTTACATCTGGTGAGTGACTAACTGTGCCTGGGATTCACATTTATGAGTGACTTTTTATACGTTAAAATGTTTAAATTCAAATCAATTCGTTTATTGTTCCCAAAATGTTTGTCTTAGTAGTTACAATAAATGATAATAATAGCGTTTAACATTGTAGCAATGGCCAGTACATAGTTGCTGGCTCAGACGATGGTTCGTTCTTCATCTGGGATAAATCGACGACTAACATCGTGCGAGTATTGAGAGGAGACGAGTCGATCGTCAACTGCCTCGAGCCGCATCCTACGGCCTGTCTGTTGGCCACCAGTGGCATCGATCCAGTTGTTAGGCTTTGGAGTCCAAGGCCTGAGGTAAGCTGCTGTCCAAGGCCAGAACAGTTTTTTATGTTTGCTTCTTTAAACTGCTTCAGTGAGTAACTGTGGGAACATAGTGTTCCACCAGGAACAGGTTAGTTAGTTAAATTGCTGATCAATTAGAATTAGCTACTGAAATTTGCTAATCTATTAAAATTAGAATTAGCAAAATCTTGTAGCTAATTGCTTAGAATTAGCCAAACTCAGACAGACAACTAAACGATTAGCTAATCATTTAATAATTAATCACTTGAAAATAGTTTAATTAATCACTTGAATAATTATAGTTTAATTAATCACTTGAAAATAGTTTTAGTAGTTGGCACTAAAATTATTTTCAAGTGATTAATTAAATGTTTCTTCGGACTTCGCCACTGCCGTACTCCGGTGGTGCCAGTCTGAAACTTGGATAAAGGAGGAGGGTGATGCTAATCATCTTCTTTGTGACACGGCATCTTTAATTGAGGAGTATCTCATGAAGAGGCATTATATTCCTGTTGTACTCTTTTTAATTACAGTAATATGTATGTACACCAGAGTGCAGTTACGCAACTGGCATAATAAAGAGCATATTAATTACTTATATAAATCTTTAATTGAAATTACAATTAACTTCTGCCTGCAGGATGGAAAGAAGAATGACAGAGAGGTCGCGAACTCCGACGATGCAGCCAGCGCAAACCAGAAGCGCATGAATGCCGACCCACTGGAGGTTATGCTCATCAACATGGGATATAGGTTATCGGCAAGCGGTTTCGAGGCTGACGAGGAGGCAGAAAGGGAGGGAGAGAGCCCAGTCACCTGCCGGCCGAGCTGAGACATGATTGTTGCCCAAAAAAGCAATATTCGCGAATAAAAATGTCCTGCGTCTGTAGATAAAAAGCGTTTTGCTGTATGTCGTTGGAATGTTTCTCCTGTGAAACGTTCAAGTTGCAATTTGCTGTTTTCGTAAGTTTTCCGATGTCAGGGTGCTGTTCTGATTTGCAACCACTCATTGCGGTATTGTTGCTGTTTTCTGCTTGCGGCTGTTCATTTCGGATATCCTAGTAAAATTTGACGCACACATTGTAAAAATTCGCTTGGTGCGTTTGAGCCATTACTCATATCTCTGGATCGATGTTTTCATCGCTTTGATGCATTTTCAGAAATTTTGGTTGTATGAACTTTGCATTGATAATTATAGCAATACTAATGATAGACATAATAAAAAATACTAATAATGTTAATAATAGCATGTCATTTGTACCATCTTTGACTCTTGCTTTAGATGTATGCTCGGTCATATTTTGACAATTTATCAATGTAACCATTGCAGTGCTTACTACTAATAATAGTTATAATGATAATAATCTGCCAGATCTGGACAAGTTCTCGCTGTCCGAGAATTTTTTTGTATTCTCTGCATAATTATTTAATTCCTAATTGCTCGGGGTAAATAATAAGAATAGGAATAAATTAATTACAGTTAATTAGTATATGTTATTTTTCAGTCTTTAATCCGTACTTTGATTATCACTGTGGATGAAACCTGGCTGTCCATTATGTGAGAAATAGTTAAATTACATGTGGCGTTAAAAGCTGCATATTTTTAAGATCAACTGTATCTTGGAGTGTATGAGCTGTTTATAGGCAAGCCATTCAGAGACTGGAATGCAGCTGTTTTGGCCATATTTTGAAATATGAACGCCTCTGATTGGTGCGCACTGCGAGAGGCGCTATATAAATGGATAGATACAATACAATACAATACAATACAAGATGAAATAAATTGAATACGTCCATAAATACCTAACAGTTGAGCCGTGTGGCCCTTGTTATGTGTGTTTGAATGTATATATGTACTGGTATGTATGTATGTATGTGTATGTATATATGTATGTTTCTGTGTATGTATATATGCATGTATATATGTTATGTTTGTGTTTGTTAGTATCTAGATACTAACTGTTAGTATCTCGGACTAACTTTATATAGCACCTTTAAAGTACCTCGCAGATGCACTGCACTTTCTGTTTAGGCTTGTTAATTGACAGCTACCTGTGTTTCAACTTCACTCATTTTGCTTTGATCATCTCTTGCACTTTCTTAAGCACATGCTGGTCTGTAGCAACTTGATTTGCACAGCACAATTTTAATCACTTTGATCGACGAGCGAATACTGCACTGGCACTTGAACTTGGTTTGTCCAAAATTGTTGTCTTGTGTTTTGCCAAAAGCTTGAACACTTTAATGATGAGCTGCATTGGATTCCCAGTCACTTTTAGAACACGCTCGTCGTTAAAGTGTTATGGCTTACGCTTAACAGCTTATGCTTCTGAGATGAGCGATGTTTGGTTACTTAACACGGACTTGTTTTGCTGAATATGTTTATATATCCGAAATTTATATAGCGCCACCGAGAAAGCTTACAAAGGTACCTTATACTTCTGAGTTCACTCATTGCTGTGTGTGCGATGCTACACGTTTATTTTCCGCTGTATGTTTTTCAGACGTTATACTGCTCGTTTCTTGAAACTTTGGTGTCACAGTGTGTGCACTGTTTTTGTGGTGTTATGGATAGTAAAATTGACCTTTTTTGGACCCCTCCCTCGGTTCTCATTGTCCACGTTTGGCATTACCCTTCCACTGTAACTCCTCTTTGTGGATTTGTGCACTCTGGTAGAAACTATGGCCAGCAGAGACTGAGGCTTTGATTGGCTATCTTTTGATCTTGCAGGACTAACTGTGTTACATGATAGATATGAAGAGGACTTATACAGAGCCAGCAGATACTATTTAGATCCAGTGTGACACAGCCTGTCTGATATGTGACTAAAGTTGGTATTAAGCAAGCCTAGGGCGTACTGAAATAACTACATATATGCACCAAACTTGTATGCGGATGTCTGCATCGGGCACAGTTAGCTCCCTCCCATGTCCGCCTATGTGTGATCCAGCTTGTCCATATGGAGCCAATATAGATTCCATAGAGATTCCGATATGGGACCCGTATTATAGAACCGTTATGGGTCCCATCTATTGCCATGAATATGCTGGCTTTGCTTGCTCAGAAAGAGTTTCTGTGCAAAAGACATGTTTTGCACTTGGCTTGTGCATGTTATGCTAAGCAAAGCCAAGTTATTGCTCCCATTTGGTTTTTCTCAATGCATTTGCACCAACACATTTAGCTGACTGCAAAGTTTGCCTTTAATTTCTGCCTTATTTTAAAGTATTTTAATCGGCTCTCCAGACTGGCATGCTTTGTTACTTTGTCAAGTAATTCATCAGTAATTTGTTTTCAAAATAGAGTGTGCTAATTATAAGAATTACTACAAAATATAACTGTTGTTATTTGAATAACTAATGTAAATATTAATTATTTAAAGAAAACTATATGACCTTTGACTATTTTATTATTATTGTTAGTTAGTAGCTTCCAGTGTTAGTTAGTAACTTCCATTGTTAGTTAGTAACTTCCATTGTGCCGATGTCTGATACACAAGGCATCAGCCGATGACACACCAAAGCCAAGTCATAATCAGGTCAACGTCTAGAAGATCAGTCTGTTGAACAGCCTATGGTGGACAAGCAATCCGAAACAGATGAGTTTTAAGTTGAGGATGAAATGTCACAAGCAACTGAGCAGATTCAGTGGCGGTGACATAAATTCTGGGCCCCTAGGCAGAGCAGTCATGAACCTCTAAACTATCTAGGCTTTATGAGAAAATTTAAAACAGAAATTGAAATAATGAAAATGTGGGTACGACCATGTGATATTTTATTTATATAGACGACTATGATTTTATTGAATTGTTAATTTAAACAATTTAATTTTCAAATTTATGCTAATCCAAAAGCAACTTTTCTGAATTTAGCTGCAGCAAAATCGTTTATAATAATATCCTCATAATTCAATGATTTTTCCAGATCATATTGTATTGCAAGAGTTGCAAGACCATTCTATTCAGTCTGTCTTGCTTCATAACAGATCTTTGAGCACTTTAATTTGCTTGAACTTATAGTATTTTCCATGAGTTCATTGCGGGCCCAGCCCGAGCCCCTAAAAGTCGCCGGACCCCTAGGCATTTACCCTTTCTCGGCGGCCTGAACAGATACACGGAAGGAATTCGAAAATTGGTCCAGCAACCGAAAAAGCTCATTCACCCAGCACAGTTTTACCTTTAGGTACGATAGGACCAATTTTAAGGTGGTCAATCAGGTGACCTTGTTAAACAATGAAGAGTTGGCTCTAACCTATGTAGCCAACTGGGCATAGTAAAACTGCCTTTACCAGAATCTTTGGAAAATATACTACATCTGGAAGCGCCTCTGATTAGGTTGTACTGTGAGAGGCGCTTTATAAGTCCGTAAATAGAATAGAATAAAATAGGTATCATATGGCTTAAATGCTTGTTATATCTAGTACACGATAATTCCATGCGTTATACATTTCTGATCGAAGCTGAACAGTGGTTTCAGTGAAAATCTCAGAAAACGAAAAGTGTCCCATCTAGGATTATTTTATAAATATCATTGAATTTCGCGAGTTATCTACAGGGCATCCACTCCTTTGGATTTTACCCAAGATCTTGGGATGTCTGGGATCGACTTGGGATCAGAGGATTTTGCATTGCAATCTTGGGATTTTTCTAAGATCAACAGACTAGTTTTTACCGTTCTTTCCAACAGTGGCAGCGAAGACTAGAAAAAACTCGCTCAGTGAGACTTTTATAAATATTGTAACTTCTAAACAGTGTAGGCCTAATTTGTTAATTCAATGCTCTGCTCCTCCGTTTTTCTTCGCCGGTTCTTAGCTCGGCATTTTTGTGAAAATTTGTTATTGTTAAAACACATTTCATATTTCATCACAACGTTTTCGTTTTCAGTGACTTAACATTTTTTGGATAACTTTTGGCAAATCTTGGGAATTTTGCTGGAAGATCTTGGGATTTCTGAAAATGGAGAGTGGAAGCACTGGTCATCCATAGAAAATTCTCTGAAGATGGCAAACGTTGTCGTCGCCGTTTTATCGATTACAATCGGTTTATTTTTTGTACTCATAGGAACAATCAAATTAACGCCAGCAATAAATGACGAAGTTTACAAAGAAATGGTCAGTTACTTTCAAACAGCGTTGATATTGCGTGTGGGCTGATTTTAGATGAGAGGAACGTGAGGAGGGTGGGAGGGAGTACCCTGGCTCCAGAATATGGCACCTTCCTTCACAGAATAATAACCTAATTAAACCTTGATGGACCGCCGTTTCATCACCGCCGGCTTTCAGGTTTCAAAGGAAGGTAAACGTATATATATAAATATAAATGCCCGATAGCGCATTGGATAACACGCTGGCATGGAGACCGAGAGGTACCGAGTTCGAGCCCCGTAGGGCGGATATGCTTTGTAGGCTGCTATTAGCGCCGTTGTATTGCAGGCTGTCTGTTCTGTTAGTAGTTAAGATTTAAATTGCATAACATGTAAATGTACAACGCAGTGCGTTTGTCAGGCGCTTCAATAAAGAAAAGATTATTATTATTAGTTTAGCGTCGTAAATTATCCGCCAATGCATTGGTTTCAGCGTTGGTCGAAAACAAGTTGAATTGACAAAACGAATTCTTGCTGAATAGAAGTCGGATTGATGAAAATAATTTTTCCTTCAATAGAAGTGAGATCGATGAAAAGAATCTTGCTTAAATAGAAGCTGGATTGATGGGAAATAATTCTTAATTAAATAAAAGGTGTATTGATGAGAAATAATTCCTGCTTAAATAGAAGTTAGACTGATGAAACTAATTCTTGCCTAATGGAAGCTGGATCGATGAAAAGGATTCTTGCCACAGTTCGAAGTTGGATTGATGAAAAATAACAATGCTATAATGGGCGAATAATTTACGACGCTAAACTACACGTTTACCCAAAGGAAGATGCATTTAATTTTCATTTAATTAGTTTAATTAGTTTTTAATTTTTAGTTTTTAATTGGTTTAATTAGTTTTTATGTTGCGGGTGGAATAGTAAAGAGCATGCTTTTCTGAAATCGACGGAAACAGTATTGTATGCCTAAATGAATATGGATTTCGATCGGTTGTTTGTCTCTCATTTCTTTGTTTTGTTGTTGTTGCAGCGAAAAACTTTTATTAGGTTTGCAAAAGTGTTTCCTCTGGTTAGCATAACTGGTTGGAAGCCAAGCCCTCACTTGTACCGACGTGTGATTGGTGTCACCGAAGTCACCTGTGGCCTTCTGTTGGCTCTTGTTCCAGGTATTACTGACTTTGATCTGACATTGTAACGACCAACGGTGAATCCACTTGTTCTAAAGGTTTTAATTTAGCATCTCTCTAAGTGACAATTGTAAAAAATTCTGATCAGTGAAGTGCTACTCTGCAGAGTACCAGCTTTTTCGCGAGTGCTGTGTCAATTCAGAGGAATTGTCGAGAGATGCCAAGTGAGGGAATCTGGTTGCCATAGATACAAGAGAGAGGAAGCAGAAGAGTCGCTAAGGCGGCTTAGTCTTCCGACAAAACCTCACAGCCATTAATCCAAACAGTGTGTTGTTATCTGTATTTACCGAGTACAAAGATATGATGACACACAACATTCATTCAAAGCAAATATGTATGGCTGTATTTTGCCAAAATTTTCAGACCTTAGGGTCTATCCAATTTTTTATAAAATGAATTTTATGTCATGTAGTGGTGGACATGAACCCTACAATCAGTTTTTGTTTATAAAATGACGTCCTTCCAGATTAGATTAAATTGATGCTGACTTTGTTGTTCTTAGCTTTCAACAGAATTGATGTTTCAGTTTGCTTAAGCAAAATGACTGTAGCTGGATGCGCTTTAGATATTAGTCTGCACTGTTCATGCTTAAAGAATTAAATTTGTCAGTTTCAGAGCCTTTCATAACATGTATATTTGTTAAGATTACAGCTCTACTGGATAGGCAACATAAACGAAGACGTTACAAAACTTGGACTAAACATGTGACCAACATTAAATTTGACAAATGACTTAATAGTAACAGAGGTAATTTATTCATACCCATCGCCCCCAAATGGTTGGATGTCATATCGTTGGTGATGGTGGTGGTAGTGATGATGATGATTTTCTGTATTTTAGGTCCCTTGAAGCAGTTTGCTAATGTCATGCTGTTCTTAGTGTCATTGGGAGCTGTCTACAGTCACTATATGCTTCACGATACGCTGGACAAGATGACGTCGTCGCTTATTTTCGGTCTTCTTCTCGTTTGCCGTTTTGTCGTTCGATTGCAAGTCAACTCACGGGAGGCAAAGCAGCAGAAAGAAGCAGCCAAGTTAATGGAAGCCGAGAAAAAGACGAGCTAATGCTGGCTAATGAACGATTGACGAATTGGGTTACAGTGTTTTTGTCGAAGACCGTGTGTTCGTAGGAAGTTTAAATTCTTCACAGGTTACGCCTGAGATCTGTGATGATGCTTTTTGTGGTTTTTGGTTCGGATCTCTCTTGCAGTGGTGGATCCAGGATTGCCAATATGGACTTGCCCTGTGTGTGTGTTGGGCGAGCCACTGGGTTGGCCCCAAACTGATTCAGAGTAGGGTGAGGGTTGACAGTTGAACTTGGTAAATCAAAACTAAAGAATATTGGGAATGTCGAAGTGTGTACCAAAAGGGTAGGGTTGGGATTGCCTCGTACACTTCCCTCTGACTGAATGCAGAATCAAATGTACTGACTGATTAAATAGAATTTTACAAACAACCTGGAAAGTAAAATAGATTGGGTAACTCCATAAGTCGTCAGATAAACTGAGGGTTTTGTAAAGAGCCGGGAACTAAAGACAAGGTGTAAAAATAGACGTGTCCTTTTCTAAATAATCCTCTGGCTTCTTTTGTAACATCCTGGATCTATTGCTTGCATTTATCAAATGTTTGGTTTCAGTGCTGTATAGTTTTCTTGGGATTGCGTTTTCATGATAAGTCGTGTTTAATTAATTATTCATTTTCGTGGCAGAGTTTTTCTGAGCCTTAGCTAAGTTCAGTTTATTGATCGTGCTTGTAAGCATTGCGTTTTCTTGCTTTTTAAGTATTAAACTTTTTCTTGTGTTTTGACTACTTTGGATGATTGAAAGTAACAAGGACTCGTAATAATAAGCTTCAAATTTCTGAAGCATTGCTGTAAAGGTAAGCGCAAGGCACCATCTTATTCACGAGTGCTGAGCACGCTTATATCAATGGAAGGGCGTAATTATTGTGCGTAACTAATCTTCTGAATGTTGACCTGATTACGGCTTGGTGTTGGTGTGCCATCGGTTGATACTACTACTATTCCTTTATTTCAAAAACTCGTTGTCACAAACGCAACAAGATTACAAAATCAACAGTTTAGATATCGATATCGATTAGACAAAAAATAATCTATAGTCAAATAGATAAGAGGGTTAGGAATGTATTAGTGACTGAGACATAATTATTGCTAAAGAAAATTATTGTTTAGCCAATACACCATAAAGTACTCTAGGTATAAAATTTCGATCATCCCTATCCGGCAGAGTGAAATCACGAGGCCGGGGTCTTGATGCCTTGTGCATTAGACACCGGCGCAATAGAAGTTGTTTTTAATTACATTACATTGTAATCACAGATTTATGGGTATGTATTGTGTCTTTTAGCCATAGAACGAGTATGCGCATATTACGAATATTAAGATTTTTAGAAATTCACGAATATTGACGAATATTAAACTGGCCAACGAATATTAAATTTTTTGTTTTTTTAATTCTTCAAAATCCGGTAATTAGTAAGCCCTAGTAAAAAATTCAGTGCACAAACTAGGTAGGTGTATTAGAGCTAGAACAAGAACAGTTACTTGTTACAGTTACTCATCTTATATCAGTAACTTCACTAAGTCTTAGTCTATTGTTTGAAGTCTCATACGGAATTCAAATTGTTGGCGCCCAAACGAACGAAGATGACCCAGATCTCTCTAATTCCTATCCCTCCGCCAAAGATTCCTAAACTGAGTGGAAGGATAATTAATCAAATCAAACGCATCAATGGAACTTCGGAACATCAGTCATCCAAACATAGCTTAAATGATATAGAATTACCGAGCGTGTGGGTTTCACCGCTGAGAGAGAAACAGATCGAGACAGACGGATAGAGAGGGAGAGCAATCGTAGAGAGACAGTGAGAGACAGACCGACAGAAAGGGAGAGAGATCGTACGATTTCTTTCCCTCTGTCCGAGAGGGAGAATCGTAGAAGACAGAGAGAGACAGACAGAGACAGACCGACAGAGAGGGATAGAGATAGTAGAGAGACAGACAGAGACAGACCGACAGAGAGGGAGAGAGATCGTACGATTTCTTTCCCTCTCTGTCCGAGAGAGGGAGAGAAATCGTAGAGAGACAGACAGAGACAGACCGACAGAGGAGAGATCAGAGAGAGACAGACAGACAGAGAGAGAGAGAGACATGGTCGGCTTTTTACAGAGTTCTTCAAGAGTAGGGAACGATTTGGGTAGGAAGCCTAATTAATCGTACCAGCTTACGGACCACGGCTCTATATATAAGTAGGCCTACAGCGCCGCAAAACCACTGCACATATTCTTAAATTACTATTCTTAAATTAGTTCGTAAAAAAGCGAAAAAACAGTAACGTCATCAACGAATATTTACGAATATTTACGAATATTAAAAATGCCCTAATATTCACGAATATTTACGAATATTAAAGCCTGAAGTCACGAATTCTCGTTCTATGCTTTTAGCCATGCTGTAGTTCTTCCTGATATTCTTATACATAAGCAGACACTTGTATACATAAGTACATACAGTGTGGACTTGTAACACGAAGTTATCGTAGGAATATAAATTACGATACAGTAATTATTAAACAAAACCGTGCATAATCCTAAAATCGTCCTTTTTTAGTGCTACAACAAGCCTAATTTTTCCCTCCCCCCGCCCCCGCACAGATGTATTTATGCGTGCACCTCTGTTCCAATGCATGGGAGGTGAGCTGATGAAACTAACCCTCTACGAATCACCAGTTGAACAACATGACATTAATTATTTAGCGTGTAGTGACCACCGGTTTCGCACCACTGACCACAATAATTATGGGGAAAGGTACATGTAGCCTGATTCCAGGTGTATTCGATGTCTGTTCCTGTATGGGTTGAGAGGAGTGACTGAAGGCAAAAATGTATATGCATATTGCATAGTTAATAGTTATGCTGCGTGCAACGAGAATACATGTATTTGCGCATAGGCCTATAATAGACACACACGCGTCTACTTGCAGCGCTGTAGGGATAAAATTAGAGGTGAGAACACGTGACAGTAGCCTGCAGCCTTCAGATTATTTTGCCAAAAGTTTGAGGGGGATGGGTTTGTAGTTTATAGTCTTAAAAAGTAATAGACTAGTCTAGCCTATGCAGTATTAGGCCTAAACAAAACTGAAAGTACGTTCTGGAGGTAAGTGTACAGAGGCGAAATTCTCTACATAACTGGGGGGGAAACAGAAGGGCTTAAATCAAAACTTTTCGGGAAATTCCTCCTTTGCCCCCCCCATGATTTACGCCACTGAGTACACGCTCTGCACTAGGTGAGTATATACTAAAAGAAAAAATTTGTGAGGTGAGTACACGTGGGGTACCAATCTCGTCCGGAACGCACCAGAACGGCGTTGTTCTTTTTTTGACGACCGGAACGCCGTTCCGGTTCCTTTCTGAAAAAATCTCGTTCATTTTCAATCAGTTTCTTCAGAGTCTGGCTGATAATCTGCGCAGTCGCCTTTACACAGTCATTGCCTCCAACGTTTCAGCAGAAAACTCCGTTCAGAAATCTGACAACGTATCGGAATTTGAAGAGCTCATTTCACAGGTAAATATAAATGCGACTACTGGCAACTGAACTGTTCATTTACACATGCAGCCATTAATTTCGACATGATGTGCTGAATATGTATGATTTTACTGGTCTAGTCTCACCTCAGCCATAATGCAGTTTAAATGTGCCTAAATTTATTTCTGTTACATTGATATTGCTAATTACAAAACTATGTGTTGCTTGTTTCTTTTTGGTTCCTTAATGGTAATGCCAACTTTCCATTATTGTGTCATCAGCTGCAGGTGCTGAACAAACATTCGTGGCCAATGGACGTGACAACACCGTGGAGTGACGGTGAACAACGACTTGCCAAGCTGTGTAGGCGACTTCATGTCGACTTCAATAAGACGCAGAGAGGTTTCCGAGACTTTGTCGACAATGGAGGTACACGTGTACCTGATGACATGATGGAACTTAATTTTGCTGTCGACACAATCCCTGTGACATCAGCGGATGCTGAACGCGGCTTCAGTGCGATGAACATGATGTGTACGCCCCTTCGAAATAGGCTTGGTGTTGAGCGGCTTTCCACCTTGATTTTTGTTAAACTTGTTGGACCGTCCCTGCAGGACTTCAACCCACTTCCGTACGTGAAGAAGTGGCTAGCCATGGGTCACCGCGGCGCATTCGAAAACAAGTCAAGGAAATGCGAGCACCGTGAAGAGCCACGTTACAATCACATGCGAAAAATCTTTGAATGAATTTGTCGTAGATTTTGCCTGTTATACTTTCATTTCTTTATTATTGATATCACTGTGGTATTGTTGCTCGACATGAGCACTTTGTTTAGTTATTTTCATAAAATAACAATTTCTTTTAAAATTTGTTAATGACTTCATCGTTCAGAAAAAGCTGCAAAGAGAGGCCAAAACGTGCCTCATGTGATACCACCTGCTGCAAAATGCGTTTGTTTCTGGGGCTCCGCCCCAGACCCCGCTGGGGGAGCTCACGACGCTCCCCCAGACCCCCTAGTCGCTATGTCTTAGTCAGCGTTCCGGTCCTTTTTCGTTTAGGACTCGAACACTGGGTTTACCAGCCTCGTCTACAGCCCTGCCTACTTTGTATAGCCTAGGCCTATATGAGACAAATTAAGCAATAATGATATTTGCCACTTCAACGGACTTGGCCTTATTATGCTGATACGATAAGACAAATGAGCACGGAGATAGCGTAGTGACTGAATTGTCAATACCTAACGCGTCTATTGCATCTTAGTGCAGCGGTTCTCAACCTGTGGGTAAGAGATAGGCCTACAGTGGTGGTGGTGTGCTAGTGAATAAGTTTTTTTATTGGCTCTCGAGTGGCGCTTTAGAAGTTTGCAGATTACAATTGTTTCGTCATGGGAGAATCATGGAGAAGCATAAATTCTGTAACTTTTTGAATAGATTGTTTATATTAAAAAAATTTAATTCTAATGATTCTACCAGAGCTTTTAATTCTATGGAATTAATATGTTATTGTGGTAATTCTACTCTTTCCATTTGCTTGGTTCTACTACGAAATTATTCTGAACATCTATAGGCCTGGTAATTGGTTAGATGATGAATAGGCCTAGCCCTATTCAAGTGCTACTTTTATGCTAATATCAGCTTTCCAACGACTCCTTTTTAATAGTACCGGACTTTCTCCTTTAATACGACATCATGCAGAGTGCAGTGCCGCATTAAATACTTATTACAATGACAATAAATGTGATTTGAAACCAGTGGCGGCGCCAGGATTTCTAGTTTGGAGGGGCTAAAGCTCATAAAAAACTTGACGACCCGGGGGTAGTAAGAAGAATTTTCGAATTTTATTTTCGAGGGGGTAGTCACGAGTGTTTTCCAAGAATTTTTCGAGGGGGGGTAGTAACAAGAGTTTTCCACAACATTAAATCATACCATAAATTTTCATAAATCCTGGGGGGAAATAATCCCATTATCCCAAACTTTCACACTTTCCAAGAGACGTCTAGATTAAACACTGGTTATTCCCATTGAAAATTCGAATCCGATAACTTTTTTGGCAGTCCATCCTGAAGTTTACTCGGCCTGCTTTGAACTTCAGTTGAGTAGTGCCTAGCTATGATTTCGAAGAATTAAGAGGCCATATAAAATGCCTGTGTCAGAATCGAAGTTTGCGTAAGATAACGACAATGCAATGATGATGTGTATATAGTATAAATTTCGATAACACAGGCCATTTCGTGTCATTTAGCCCAGGGGCGGAGTCTTAGGGGGACAGAGGGGACGGTCCCCCCGAAACTTGAGGTGTGAGGACGAAGCTGCTTATATCCCCCAATATTTCTGAAATATTTCATGAATATAATAATAATAGCTACGAGTGACAGTTGGTTCCTATCAGCACTACTCAAATTATAGAGCAATTTTTCAGATGACAGCTTCAAATGCTACCATTACAGTGTGAAAATTCAAAAAAATTAAATAGGGGAGGGGGCACACCCCTCCCCAAAACTCAAACACGACTCAAACTACATGTTAGCTACGAGTGACAGCTGGCTCCTATCAGCACTCAAACTATAGATCCATTTTTTTCAGATGACAGCTTAAAATGCTACCATTACAGTGTGGAAATTCACACCGCTCCCCAAACCCCTCCCCCAAACTCAAACACGACTCAAACTACATGTTAGCTACATGTTAGCTACGAGCAGGGTCCGATTTGCCGGGGGGGTCGGGGGGGTTGGACCCCCTTGCTTCATCTTATTGACCCCCTTGCTTTAGCCTTTGGCCGACCCCCGGGGGGGTCGGCTTGACCCCCTCAGATTCATTGCCCACAGTCCTACACCAAACGACTCCATTATGACCAATCGGCCTGACCCGGCTTCTACCTCCCTCTCTCCTACTCTCTCTGATAGCCCATTAGATATATATATATATATATATATATATTATATATATATAATGGTCACCTCTGTCTTTAGTAGGCTAGTAATGTTTCTTCTCTCTACTCAACCACTCTCCTCCTTTTCCTCTGTTTCTCTGTCTTGCAGTTTGATATATGTGCGTCACATCAAAGCACCATCTGTTTTTGGATTAGGGGCCTAAGGAAGAAGAAAGTTATCTTTCAACAAGATTTGTATACACCCTTACAGTTTTCAGGCCCCCGTGGATCAGGTTTCCATGCCGTATGCTTCAGGTATAACAGCCGGGGTCCAAGCTTCAAGCCTCCCATGGCTCTTGGTAGACGTCCTGGTGACCTTTCCCCTTCCTCCCTTCCCCTTCCCCTTCCCTTCCTTCCTTCCCCTTCCCTTCCTTCCCTTCCCCTTCCCTTCCCTTCCCCTTCCCCTTCCCCTTCCCCTCCCTTCCCCTTCCTTCCCCTAAGGCCTGGACTGACACCGCTGAGTCATAAGTCGTGGAATATCAGTCTGTACCAAGATTGTGAGTAGAAGGATCTTGAGTCTGTACGTTGTCTATTCGAAATTCCAGTTTTATGTGTAGTTGTTGTTCATAAAACTGTCTGCGCATCGCTTGTTTTTATCGAAAATTAAGCAACATAAACTGAACGGAGCTAGGTTTAAGAAATTGTCGGAGAAACGAGCTGCAGCTGCAGCAAGTTCCATGGAGTTTCATGGCAGCTATTTTGAAGGGCATATCAGCAATTTCAGATGAACAAGACATTGAATCCAATCATGCCACAGCAGTTTTATCAGCCAGAGTGAAGTAGAGCTTCTATTAATTTTGCTGAAGTTCTCAAAGACTTTGCAGATTATATCAAGGATGGAAAAGTTTTGAGTCTGGTAAGAGCCACATATTCATATCATCAATATTGCGTTTGACTAACTCTGTGTTTCACTAAAATTCGAAATTTCAGTTGGGAGCGCTTGCCGTTATTCGCAACGGGCGCCAAAATACCTAGCCACGCCACTGATCAAATCACTTGCATTGGAACTGCCTCAGACAAGTGATAATGACTTCCTAATCCCTAATCCAGTGCTTCCCAACCTGCAGAGTTTCGCGGTATACCAAAGGGCCCCGTAAACCTGCTCAAGGTTGGATGTCCGGAAGGTACAACCATAACATTTGTGCATCTTTTTATGTGAAAAGTTTTAAAATTTATCACTACTAACATAGGCCTATGAGTAGGCCTACTTTCTAAACTGAAAGTAGGCCTATTGTAGATAGGGTCGCAGCCCGCATGTTTAATACAAAAAACGTTTCTTGTCAGTAAAATGAAGAACTATATATAACTTGAAGAAAAATAGTTGAAATTAAGGTCAAAGGAGCGGCTGATCTGCCTTCAGTAAGGGTGTCATCCTCTGAAAAAGGTTTGGAATCACTGCCCTAATTAATCATCAGTAGACCTATAGGCCTACTTTATCAAATATATCTCACTCTTCCTGTTACGTTGGCCACTGCAGTACGGCGCCCTATTATATGGCATCCCGTTCGGGTCATCTGGTAATTATTGTACTGCAGAAAGAACTTTGAGCAGATTGAAAATAATAAAAAAATTACTTCAAACAGTATTTTATAGGATAGTATACTGTATACTAGTGGTCTATACTAACTATTGCGCATAATGCCATTATTTCATATATATATATATATATATATATATATATATATATATATATATACTATCATTTACAATTAATTACCATTTTCACTCTGGAACGTGGCGCCCCTCAGAAACAACCCTTGCTCCCACATAGGCAATCCTGGATCCGCCACTGTTCCCGACCCCCCTGCTTCTTTTTTGACAAATCGGACCCTGGCTACGAGTGACAGCTGGTTCCTATCAGCACTACTCAAATTATAGAGCACTTTTTTCAGACGACAGCTTAAAATGCTACCATTACAGTGTGAAAATTCGGCCGCTCCGTCACCGGTCCCCCCAAACCCAAGACCAAGTCTCCGCCTATGATTTAGCCTATAATAATCGAGTCACGATCGTCTATGAATTAAGGCCTCTTGATTGGGTCCTGTCAAGGCTGCCAATCGTAAAACGGATCGATGTAGACCTATTGATCTAGGGCAACTGGGTTGTAATTCTGTTGATCACAGTCGAAGTTGTCACCGCTGAACATCGGCGTTCAAAATGAAAGACACTTCTTTGGCGATTGAGGACAGCTGGAAAGTTCGATCTGCAGTAGAAGGCCTGTGACTTTGACTTTCTAGAGCAGCTGTACGCTGTCATCACTGCTGGAAATTGCAAGTCAACTGAATAAATCGTTTTGTAGTTGATAACAAAATGCCGTTCTGGAGGAAAACGAATCCTAATTCAACGGCATATCCAGGTAGGGCCTAGATCAACCGCTTCTTTTTATTTGTTTTTCTTTACCCTCTGTTCCTCCTTCTCCTCCTTCTCCTCCTCCTTCTTCTGCTCATTCGCCTATTTCTTTTCTCCTTTTCCTCCAATCCTCATTATCATTATCATTATCATTATCATTATCATTATCATTATCATTATCATTATTATTATCGTCATCGTCATCGCAATCGTCATCGCCACCGCCACCGCCACCGCCACCGCCACAACCATCATCATCATCATTATTAAAACGACATTTTAAAACGCGCACAATTAGCACAGCCTCAAAGGCGCGTGCAAAGGCGCGCAGCGTGGTGCTAGGTTGCTAGCTCTCAAGATAGGAAGCGAACATGAATAGGAAGTTGCGAGCTTAAGTTCCCTTATCGTCTTTACCAACTGAAATCTGTTGTGTCCGTAGTGGAAAATTTTAAATATGTTTTTCAGCCAAGATCACTTTTCGAACCGAGGACAGCAACTTCAAAGTTTGAAGAGGCACATAATTAGGCCTATAATATGGTCGATTTTCTGAGGGAAATTGCGGTCCACTTCTGCGCATGATCAAATCCCACATCATTTGTTGCTATTATTTTTATGTGCATGGGTAACCCTGTTAGCGGGACTTTGGTCCCTTGAGGGTCTCTCTCCTATTGCATGCTTCCTGTAAATTAACGAATGTCTTGTTCTTGATTGTTAGGCCTATGTTATTTTGTGCAACAAGAAGCAATGAAATGTACGTATATTTATGGTTATGGTTATTTCACGCCGAACTGAGGAACGAACTCAAGCTGTGACATTCTGCTTTCACTCCTGCACTATCCCATTACCACCCACCAACGATTTTCCACCGTTGCACCATGCTATCTCCCCGTCTTGTCTCCCCTGTTCTATTCTGACTAGGCCTACAGGCACCAAAATTGACCAAATTACCTGCCTCTGCGGACTTGATTTGGTGATTTTGATTAATAATAATAAATAATAATAATAATTTTCTTTATTAATTCAAACCGACAAACGCAGTGTGATTGCAGTATACAGTTATGCAATTGAAATCTTAACTACTAACAGAACAGACAGCCTGCAATACACGGCGCTAATAGCAGCCTACAAAGCATGCCCGCCCTACGGGGGCTCGAACTCGGTACCTCATGCTCTCTGTGTCAGATGTTATCCAATGCGCTATCGGACCCCCTTAATTTTAAGCTGGTCTTCTTGAAGCAGCTTGTGTGCAGCTGAGAAATTTCGGAGATTTACATTTAAGATGATCACCTTTTTATTCATCGTCCTGTTTTCCGCTGATTTACAAATGTCTTCCCAGTTGCATGACTTAATTTCTTCTCTCTGCTTTTAACATGCCTAATTCATGTGTGCTGTTACAGGCCCACGCAGTTGTTATTGTCTGTGCGCCAACATAGTAGTCTTTCCTTTTGATATGCACGTTGTCCAATATTCCTTCATTCCTTGCATAATTATGCATATCGTTATCGCTTGCTTGCCGAACTATTCGTAGCTCAGCAACTAGTTTCTCAGTCGAAACAATTGATCTTACTTTCCGAAGAAAGACAACCAATAGTAGGGGAGACCGGGCCACTCTAACCCACCATGCAACTCACGTCCCGGTCTCCCCTACTTTTCTCTCTTTTCCTTTAATAACTTCACCGACTACTCGCAATCTAATCTAATCGTAATCGTAATCGTAATCAAGCATTTCTATAGCGCCACTCGAAAACAGAGGCGCTCCAGACCCGGGCCAGTCTCTTCACTGGTAAAGAGAGGTTTTCAGGCGCTTGCGGAACTGGTGACTAATGACTTATATGGCGCCCATTTCATAGTACACACAGTGACACAGTGTTATCAGTCAATGGCTTCTTCTAGTGAAACCGTTGCACACATCGTAGACCCATCCTGAAGAAAAGTCCAGAGCAGTAAACAATTTAATCATAAGCATTACGCTCGTGTAGAATAAAGGTCTACTAATATATGGTCCAATTAATCATCAGTAGGCCTATATTAGGCCTGCTCTTATTCTTGACCGCATACACCCTGCGGCTTATGCAAGCCTATACAAGTTTGGATCTGTGATCTGTATGAGTTTTGGCTCCAGTCCTATGAGGTTCCGGGAGCCAGCAATTTGGCGGCGATTGGGGCGAATAAATGAATAATAATAATATTCTCTATTGAAACAATCCGGTTGACAAACGCAACCGGTTACGGTGTACAGTTATGCAATTGAAACAATTCACAAGAACGCAAATGACAGAAGACATAAATCTTAACTACTAACAGAACAGACAGCCTGCAATACACGGCGCTAATAGCAGCCTACAAAGCATGTCCGCCTACGGAACATTAATTTGTTAGATTCATTATTATTATTCCAAAGTTTAACGATATCTTATGATTGTTTTGACTGATACAACAATGGCCTTTGACGTCTTTAACGATAATAAATGTATTTCAATTAATTTTATAGGAGTCTTTCCCGTCGATTTTCGTTTTTTTCTCACGCATAGTTTGATACATGTCTGGCTGCAGGTTGTTTGAGGTGACGATATTCAAACGCGGAGTCTTTTTGCTGCTGTCGTATCTTTCTTCTACGTAGCGATAATTCTGGATAATGCATAGGCCTACATGTGATAAACAATTATTCTTCAGTTGTTTCTGTCTTTCAGAAGTAGTTTCCTTCTTCAGTTTACTTGATTTGCTGTCAAGTTCCTACATTAAATTTGCCAGATTCAATGCTGTTTCTTATTATTGTACTCTTGCTTGTTTTGTCCAGGGATGTAACTTTAGTCTAGCATGTGTGGGTAACAAAGTTCTCAATGTTTCTCTTCGCGACTGTTAAATAATTATGGTCTAGAAGCGGTGGGGGGTGGCAAATTCATGTAATTAATTACATTTGACATCATTGGCTACTTGGCGGCACAGAGTGTCCCAGGTTGGTTTTCTCTTCAAGTGGTACTAAATAAATTTCTCATGATTACTATTACACAAAAATAACCGTGGCCGTAATGATGATGGGAGGTCTATATAGTTTGAATCTCCTGGTTCAAATTTCAAGAACATTGACAGATCATATACAGCTAGTGAAATACCGACCATCTTTGACCCCACCCCTCCCCCGATGGTCTCATTATGTTGATTAAGTCTAGGTTGTAATTGATAGGTATAGGCAGAGATAGAGTCGGTGCGGTTTAAGGAAATCCTAAATTTCGACCGCAATTCTTATCTGCGGTATGTATAGTGGGAATAGCGTTATCATATTATGTGCAAGCTTAGAATGAAACCTTTATCAAAACTCGTAATCTATTGGAAAGCCCTGTCAAAATCCAACAGACCAGAGAAACCACAGGTCAGGCTACACGCTTGCCTGCAGTGTGATTCTCGTTAACGATAACGATAATTAAAATGTTCGTTAACAGAAAACAAAATTATTTCGTTAACGATAACTATAACCTCGGACTAACGAGCAAAATATCATTAACTATAACTGTTAACTATAACCGAAATCACAGTCACGAAAATTAACCCGTTATTTAGCAGTCTGGTTGATATCTGATAGGAATGGGGTTATGGACGATTCGACATAAATGAGAACGATGGGCGATGCGATTTTTATTATGCAATTTGTCAGTTACTTTGGAAACTCGTGAATTCACGAAGCTGAATGCACCCATGCTTTCAAAGCTCTGAACAAATTGTGGAACAGCGTGTTAATACGCACAATTTTGCTTATAGCCTCAATTATTGTAACTATAGGTACTAACTAAAATTAACTAAAATAAAAATCCATTAACTATAACTATAACTATAACTTAAAAATAATACTAACGATAACTATAACTATAACTAAAATAAAAAACCATTAACTATAACTGTAACTATAACTAAAATAAATTCTGTAAGGAGAATCACACTGCTTGCCTGGAGCGCTGGTCCAGCAAGTTAAGTTTAGATTTGAATGAATTACATCAGAGATTTTACAGATCCAACAAATTTAATTGTGCAGCGAATTCTAGAGCCTCGGACTGCAGCGAGCAAGAAAGCCCGAGAGCGAAATGTTGTTCACTTCAACCGAGATCACAGTCAAGAAACTTAACCCGTCGTAGCTATCTCATATGAATGAGGTTAGCTAGGGCGGATAAATGCATCGCAATGGGCGATGGTTTTAATCAAACGAGGAAGAATTTTTTGCAGCAAATTGAACATTGCATGTAGGATGGATGTGTACCATGGGCGTATTTAGGGGGTTGTTTTACGGGTTCAAATCCCCGAAATAAATTACCGAAATTTTTTACATGCCTTTATATGCGAAATACAAAAACTAACTTTTGTGACCATGTCCATTGAAACCCCAGAAATTGTTCCCTGGCTATACGCTACTGATGTGTACCTAAATGACCTCATAGGCCAATGCACAATTAGTGGGGAATGGACCGAGGACCCTACGCCATTGAAGTGTTGAGAAGAGAGGGGTACTTTCTGTGGTGGTGCACCAGTGTTTGGGGTTCTTTAGTAATTAATTTCAGTTTCTCTTGCAAGGCTCAGTATAAACATCGACTCTTGAAAATACAATCTTGATGGTGATGGTGGTTGTTGTGTTGGTGATGGTGGTTGTTTTGATGGTGGTGACGGTCACGGTGGTGGTTGGAATGGTGATGCTAATGATGACGATGGTGACCACAACGGTGACAGTGGTGTTCGAGGTAGATGTGGTGACGTAGCAATCAGAATAAACACAATGGTAACGTTGGTAAAATTAATTGTTGACACTGAGCAGGTAAAGAAGACACGAACAAAAATCGCCAGACGCCCGTCATTCATGACACCGCTCATGTCGTCAGCATCGTCATCGATGACAACCAGAAAAGAGTAACAGATGGAACACTCGAACGACGGTCACGGTATAGACTGCACTCCATAACCCCATTTGTATCCCTACGTAGACTATGTATAGACTCATGCGCAAACGTAAAAGTAGGCCCTAATTGTAAAAATCAGAAACTCATGTAACAGGCTAATCAGGTATGCTTTCTAAACAGCGATTACGTAGGACTGCACCCCAAATCCCCTTCGTAAAGTCCAATCATCTAAAGCGCCACTCGAAAGCCAAGCGCAGGGCACCAGCTTATTCACGAGCGCACCAATCAGACCTTCTCTCGACCTCAGAACGGAGTGGGCCCGAACCCCCACTTTGATTAATTTTGTATATAAAATGTTTCGAACTACACATGAATGTACTTGGCTAAGCGATCGACCCAAGTTGCCTCGGCTTGTAAAGCACCACATGACAGGAGTTATTCAACGCGTTTTGCACTTGTCTGCATCGTATTGTGTGGCGTGGCATGCTGTTATTGTCTTCCGCACTGCATAACTGATAACGTGCGAAACACATGTTGTCATTAATTCATTCACTAATTCATTCATTCATTCAATCATTCATTCATTTATTTATTTATTTATTTATTCATTCATTCATTAATTGTTTCAGTCAATCAGTCAGTCAATCAGTCTGTTTGGTTTAGACTGTGTGTCTGTCTGTGTATGCCTGCCTGCCCTTCTGTCTTTCTGTTTGTCTATCTGTCTGTCTGTCTGTCTGAAATGCAGCATGTGTTTGTTCGTTATTCTGTTTAGCCGAGAGCTGGCCAAGTACCTGAGTCCTTTGTACGCCATAATAATCGTCATCATTGGATTTCTGTTTCCATTGACGGAGGCACTGGATAGCAAATGGCTCCAGACGGAATACTACGCAGTCAGTGTCGCTTTCTTTCTCTACAGGCCATCTCCACCTTCACAAAAATAGTTAACACAGTTATACGTTGTAACCGTATTAGTGTTCTGAAAGTAACGTAAGGTAACGCAAGGAAAGGGAAGGAAATAAAGGAAAGGAGCGGAAAGAAAAAGGAAAGGAGACTTAGGAGAGGCTACGAAATGAATGAAGGTACTTTGAGGTAAGGTAAGGAAAATATTGTAAGCAATGTAACGTTATAAGGACGGGTAAGGAAACAAAGATAAGGAACGGAAAGGAAAAGAGAAGAATCCAAAAGGAAGGACAAGGAAGGAAAGAAATTCCTTCAGGAAAGGTGAGGAAATCGTGCAAGGAAAGGTAAGGAAATAAAAGAAAAGGAACGAAAATGAAAAGAAAGGACACGGAAGGAAAGAAGTTCCTCCAGTTCCGGGAAATAGTGTATTAAAGGCAAGGAAAGGAAATGTAAAATGTGGTATCAGTTTCGATAAGGAGAGGTAAAGAAGAAAGGTTAGGTAAGGAGAACTTACCATATGAAATAATATGTTAAGATAAGATAAGGTAATACGCAGAGTTTAAATGCTAGAACATGAAGAGCCTCCCAAGCCACGTGATATTCATCATGGCTTGACCTTGACCTCGTGATACTTATCATGGCTTATATAAATTTCTCCACAGAAATGATCAGCACTCTCAATCTTAAATGATCAGACGTTCGATGTCTCATAAATTTTCTGTAGCGTCATAAATCCTTCTCTTTCGCCTTTGCGAAATGAATTTCTTCATTATCTTCACGTCAGAGTTAACAAGCTTATCGACCGTCAATGGTCCATTTTTTCCTCGAATTCACTTAAAATTTATATACAGCATGTCATTTATGTACTTTACTCATAATATATTTATATAGGATTTATTTACTAAGCTGTAATGTGTATTCCAGTATCATCATTATCTGGTCGTAAATATCTTTGTTCTGCAACACAGAGTAGTTTGCTTAGACTGCTTAGACTGCGGCCAGTACGTATCAGGCCATTTCCACGATGTATCCCAGCACCTGTATAGCGCCCTTTATGTAACTGACAATGCATGGAAGATTTGCAGCGGCACGGTGGCTGATTGGTTAGAGCGGTTGACCTGTAACGCGGAGAGTACGGGTTCGATTCTCGTCCGGGGCGGTTACTGTGTAGGGACCGTGAGCAAGTCCTTCGCGCACAATTGCTCTGCAATATAATTGCATCTGCGCCATCGAGCCGTGTGCACTTCTGAACTTTAGAAGAAGGGCAAGATCAAAAGCAGTTGTATTGTATTGTATTGGTTGGCACCTCAATCTGGAACAGACTTCCTCGCAATCTCCAACATGAGCTTCCTCTATATTATCTATTTCGCAACTGTAGGAGACCATTCTTCTCGATCGTGGTCTCGTGCAATCGGATCGGGAGCACTTCTAACGAGTTCTCTGAAGATTCGCTAATAAGCAATTACAATAACAGTCAAAGCAGCTCATTCTGGAACGGTTTTAAAGTGCATAATTTGTTTATTGTATTTTCAATCAAATTGCCTGTCGTTTTTATGTTAATTTAGTTAATTTCAGTCTGCATGGCTTACAGTATAATTGTGTTTGTATGCATGCACGTGGGGGCGTGTGTGTGTGTCTGTTTAAGTATGTAATAAATGTGTGTAGGTGTGTTTGTGTTACACATGCTCCTTGAGAAGTCCTGGAATGGCTATATATAAGTTGTTCAAACGTGAACACTTAAAATGCATGAAGCGTCTGTTTGCTTAAGTCAATTAGGTCGTTAACAGTGATCGATGTAGGACTACAAAATCTACTCTAATATTATCGGAGTGTGTCTCTTGAATAGACGCTATAAATAATTATTCTCGGAATTAATAATCTAATCCGTGCCCTATATAATTTGTTACGACCTGTAACTTGTTATGACCTATGTCTCTGTATATCTATTCTTTTGACGTATAGGCCTCAAGAGGCCTATATAATACTATCAAGCTATGAAGTACGTGTTAGGCCTAATCCTGTAACGACATAATATATCTTGTCATGACGCCTACGCTGTAGGTCCTAGTGCTTCAAAGACGGTCCAGTTAACGAACCACTACAAATGTTGAACTATGTGCGTGGGCGTATTTAGGGGGTGGTTTTACTGGTTCAACCTTCTCAAATAAGTTTCCGGAAATTTTTATAGGCTGCTTAAATGCGAAATACAAAAAACTTTTACTTTTGCGACAATCTTCAATGGAACCGCCCACCCAAATCTTAAAACCCTATCCGAAAGATTTTCCTGGCTACGCCCTTGACTATGTGTAGAACATTTACGTGTTCACCTGTTGCTGTTGCCTGTAATATATCATGCTCAACATAGGCTAATATCAACGTTAAAATCAAAGGCAGACCGCAACCTAACTCGAACACCGAACAGTTTTAACACCGAACTGTAAATATAAATGCAAATGTAAAAAGACGGCATGGCCTCGACCCTGATCACTTTCAATGAATTGATCGGGTGACTTTCCCCATCAGCGCTGTCCGTTTGAATGGGCGCCACGATGGGCGCCACATTTAATTATTAAAACCTAACAATTAAATGCAAGACGATCCATTTGTTGGATGCGCCTCAAACTCTACCTCTACAAAGAGGAATGCACTGCGAGTCAAAGTGAGAAAGGTGGAAACCATCGACGTAGGCCTGTACGATCAGTGTACGTCCGATGGTGGAAACTTTAGCTGGCCAGAAAAATCAACTTTAAACATCAATTTTACACTCAACTCCACTCGTTTTTCTCTGTCTTCATCCTACCTTCATCTTCATCCTACCTGTATCTTGTGTCTGTTTTTCTTACCTAGGCATTTATGACCTACATCCTTTGTCTAAGCATCGTTCTGTTGGTCTACTTCATCATCTACCTGATGCGCCAATCGAGTTCCCCGAAACACTCGAAGGTGAAGGACGAACAAGACCAGAACACAGAGAACGAGAGCAGGAACGACAGAGACGCACACAGACCCAACGAAACGCAAGGAGACACTCACAAACGAACAGGGACAAAACCCGGGCTGCCTTAGAAGAGGAGGGTCCAGCGAAGCCCGTGGAACGGAATCGACAGACTTTGAACTCTGTGGGAGTGGCATCCAAACTGCAGACCAGTAGAAGCTGCGCCAACCTCACCTACACGGACTCCGATCCATTTTTCCACGACGACCGACTTCAGACTTCGCAAGCCTACACATCCCGATACAACTCGGCCTGGCGGGGAGGCGCAGGAGGGCCAGCCCCCGGTCCCTTGTCCCACGTCAGCGCCTACATCTCCTCGTCAACGGGGGACGTGAGGAAACCGAGACCATTGAACCAGTGCTCGGAGACGCTGATGGCTTCGATGGCTAATCTGAACGTGATTGGAGACGATGGCTCGGAGGATGGCTCGACTGGATGGATCGATCTGACGAAACTAGGAAATATATTCAGTCACGAGGGATCCAATCTGTATCTGCGATTTGCCACACTCAGTAAGAGGACACAGGGAGGAGGGGAGGGGTAAACGAACGAATGATTGAGTGAGCGATCGAATGAGTGAATCAACGGAAGTAACGTATTTACGACAATTTATATAAATATACATATAATTATAGCATCGTCACTAACGAACTTCTTACAAGGTGTTTTATAATTCAAGTGTCAGCGCAAATGCCGAGTTAGTCAGTCAGTCTGTCTGTCTGTTGGTCAGTCAGTCAGTCAGTCAGTCAGTCAGTCAGACCAGTCGGTCAATCAGTTGGTCAATCAGTTGGTCATTTGGTCAGTCAGTCAGTTAGTCAGTATTTAGACCAGTCAGTCAGTGAGTCAGTCATTCAGTCAGTCATTCAGTCAGTCAGTTGGTCAATCAGTCAGTCAATCAGTCAGTCAGTTGGTCAATCATTCAGTCAGTCAGTTAGTTAGTATTTCGGCCAGTCAGTCAGTCAGTCAGTCAGTCAGTGAGTCAATCAATCAATCTATCAATTTCGTCATTCGTCCAATGTCAATGTGCCTACAATGTTTCAATTTCCGATACTAATAATTATTGCATTTGCATGGTTTGCACTTGATCAGTGTTTGGCATCTGCAACGTCGTCTACGTTGGACTGGAGATTCAGAACACGATGGTTCCGAAAGACGGTTGCGACAATGTTGTAAATTTCGGATGGATCTTTATCATTCGACTCGTCTTTCTTATCGTGCAAACCTTTTTCCTCTTCAAATACCCAACGGTAATCAAATCTAATCCAATCTAATCTAATCAATTTACACAAACACTGATAGCAGCGTTTTATAGTAGTTTTCATGCGCATGCTTCACATTAAAGCTATTGACCAACCGACAGGGTTATTGACGAACCGAAAAATTATTGACGTGCCGATAAAGTTATTGACGAAAGGTAAAAGTTATTGACGAACCAAGAGTTCTTGAAGAAACGTTAAGCTTATTGACGAAGAGATGTTATTGTCGAACCGTTAAACTTATTGACGAACCGATATAGACTCATCATATAGTTATTGGCAAACCAATTAAGCTATTGACGAAACGATCTTCTGCATTTACCAGAAATATTCGTTTAGTGTTTCCAGTACAAACAGCAGATTGCAATGAACACAATATAATTTATATGACTTATTAATGTTTGGGATAGGCCTACAAGAAGAAGACACGGTGTGGACCAAGGTCCCGCTTATGATGGTCATCTAATACTGACTTCTGATTACAGCATCTTTGGTGCGCCTTCGGTTGATGCCTTGTACCTTAGAGAATGGCGCGATAGAAGTTACGAATTACAATTAAACGAACAGTGATCAACAGAAGCTGACTGTTTCAGGTGGAGATAGAAAAGAACGAGTCGATAGCTCGCTTCGGTCTGATGCACATAATAGCTACAAACATCTGCGTTTGGTTGAACACTCTGGTGCTCGAGATTATGAACGAGTTCAGTCACATGTCAACACACAGCTTCGAACGGAACATCAACGCCATCAAGCGGCTCCCATGCAGCAACGGCAACGTGTATGTAGTAGTTAGGTGCTTAAATAACTAGTATTTTCATACTAAAATAAGTGCAGAGGTCTCTAATCTACACGTAGATCTCTCTCTACACAACCACTGGTGCCAATCACAAATCGCAACCTGGTGCCGATACCTAGTATTTTTCATACTAAAATAAATGCAAAGGTCTCTACTCAAACTCTACTCAGAGGTCTCTACTCCACACGTAGATCTCTATTGGTGCCAACCAAAAATCGCAACCTGGTGCCTACCTAGTTAGTAGTTTTCATACTAAAATAAATAATCATTTAATATCTTAGAAATTGCGGTGTCGACCATATTATGTTTTACCGATAAACAGTACAATACATTATACAATATACAACTGCATTTGATATCGCCCTTCTTCCAAAGGTGGCCCAAAGCTCAGAAGTGCACACGCCTCGGCGGCGCAGATGCAAATTTATATATTGCAGAGCAATTGTGTGCAAAGGACTTGTTCACGGTCCCTACACAGTAACCGCCCCGGACGAGGATCGAACCCGTACTCTCCGCGTTACAGGTCAACCGCTCTAACCAGTCGGCCACCGTGCCAGTACGCCGTAACATTGTTCCACTGCCTCTTTGTAGCTGCACCCGATAGCAGTCACCCGTGCGACTACTTCACGGGCATACTGCGTACCCTCTCTCCGTACCTCTTTCCCTTCGTGCTCGAGTACAGTCTGATCGTGATGGGTACTCTGGCGACGATGTACGTCTCGATCGTCGAGAACAGCAACGAGAGCGACAACATCGCTCGCGGCCTCCACAACCTCTTCAAGGTCCAAGTCCCGACGCGAGACCACCAGGGAGCCGAGAGCTCACCGGACTCCGGGGGACACAAGGAAGACGTAATCCTGCGGAAGTCCCACCGCGGTCTCTTCCTCGGGGTCCTCGTCCTCAGCGGGGCAGTCGTGACCATCGTCATGTTCTACGCGGAGACGGACCCCATCACGAAGGACATCACGTTCCTGACGACGGACATCTGCGTCCACGCCTCCCTGACCGTCGCTACGATCTTCGCCATCGTGAAGACCAACCACCTGTCGTACATCGCCAAGCCCCTCATGGTCGACGACATCCTCCTGATACTATCGATGAGCGGATCCTTCCTCTACGAAGTGTCCCATGTCATGTCGACGTGCAGCTACATCGAGGAGCAGCCGAGCAGCAGGAGGGAGACGGTCGAGATACTGCAGCTGTGTTCGTCACTCATTGCGTTGACGCAGACCTGTCTTCAGGTGGTCCTGGTCGCCAGTGGCCTGCGCAGGTACCCGTCGAAGCGAGAGCATCTGGACGAGATGCCAGGACGAGGGTCCATCACCTTCCTCATCGTCGTCAACGTCGTCGTCTGGATTTGTCGGACGATGCAGGCCAAACAGGTATAAGTATCGTAATTGTAAACTGCAGATTTCTAAAGCGCCACTTGAAAGGTGAGGTCAGATCGACGTCAACTCCATGACGCCCCAGTAAGATGTCGTTAAACACTTGAAATTATCAGTAACGTAATCAGGATTTTTAGTTTGGGGACTTTAAGCCTTGAGCATGGCGATTGCGGTAGCACGAGCCTATAGGGCCATATTGGGGCCCGGGGCCTTGATTCATTCGGGGGGGGTGTTTCAGCTTCGTTTGGGTGGGCTTAAGCCGCCCCCAAAGCCCAACGCTAGTTACGTCCCTGGAAATTATTACAGTAGGCGTGTATGCTCATTGAGCATTGCTCAATTGCTCAATATCCTTATTGTAATCTCCAAACGTCTAAAGCGCTACTCTGGTTAATCGCAAACCACCAGCTTAGTCACGAGCTCTTATCCTGATGATTTGGCCCAATTTATATAGTAATCGTAAAGGGAAAATTTTAAAGAGCCACTTGAAACTTAAGCGCGGGGCATCAATTTAATCAAGAGCGCTGCGTCGAGTCAGAGGGGTTGTCCAGAGATATAGAATGGAGATGAATTTAGGTTGCATCCTATGACACATTAAGCGCCTTGTTCTTTTTCATAGGCGTAATTTGTTGGGCACGAGGATTTCCCCATCCCTACTTTTCATGCCCAAAAGAAACAAAGTCCATTGTTATTTTCTCGAACGAACGCCTTCATCTGAGCCTCAAGACTCAAAACAATTACCGAGCATCATGCATCATGCAGCATCATCACATCACCCTCATAATCTTCATTGTTGTTGCTGTTATTATTATCATCATCATCATCATCATCATCATCATCATCATCATCATCATCATCATTATCATCATCATTATGCGTGGAATATAAACGACGCCATAACAACTATTTAACGAAGGCAAAGGCGTGACCGCACTGAGACTAATCTGTTGTTACGTCTGACAGTGGGCACCTTTGAGGAGTCTCTTTTGAAAATGCGATAGGGCCTAGGCCAATTGATTGATTGAAATCTTTGTTTGCAGTTGCTGTGATTTTATTTTGTTTTCATCTCAAAAGTGAAGTTAGCTTTAATTTTTGTGTAAAGTCGAATCACTCTTATTAGGCTAGGCCTATCACTGCGCTTTTTAAAAACTCTTTATGCATTGTGTTGTGTATGAAGTCTGTGTTGTGCTAAGAGATTACTTAACTTACTTATTCCCTTAATCAGGTCATGCAAGACACAGATATAGAATACTACGGTGACATAACGTGGCTGCTTCTAATCAACGTCAACCTTCCACTTCTCCTCTTCTTCCGCTACCACTCGAGCATCTGCCTCGCCGACATCTGGCACATCGCCTACGACCCAGTGGACGCCAAGCTCCAGGACCACAACGTGCACGTCGGAGGCGGCGACAGGCCCCATGGGGGACCCACGCCCAAGACGGGGCCCGCTCGCGTCAGGAGGTCCTCCCGCGAACGCTTTCCGATGATCATGGTAACGGAAATTTCCCGCGCGTCATCGATGACGCATCTCGACCTGCCGGAAGCGAACGGATTTGCAAACACGCGACAGAAACCCACAATTAAGATGCTGGACGGAATTGACATCATTCCTGAGGACGGAATTTTGTACCAGGAGACGATAGATGTAGATGATGAAGCCTACGGAAGTTCATTGTAGCCAGTGCGACCACTCTCCAATTTCTGAAATCCCTAGCTCTTACCAGAAAAATCCCAAGATTGCCCGAAAGTTACTGGAAAGGAAAAATTTTCGCTGAAATATGAAATGCTTTTTAACAGTCACAATTATTGACAAAAATGCCTAGCTAAGAACTGGCAAAGAAATAATCTGGAGCATAACATTGAATTAACAAATTACGATGTTTACAATTAAGTAACAATAATAATAAACGTCTTTCACTGAGCGAGTTTTTCTAATCTGATTCGCTCCCACTGTTGAAAAGTACAGTAAAAACTAGTCTGTAGACCTCAGAAAAAAGATCCGTCAATCCACAGTGTCGGCATTTTTACAAAGGTTCCGAGAATGTCTAATGAAAAATTATTGATGAAGTTGTCAGTATGCCCAATATCAGTGATGAAAGTCATGAAACTGCCGATGCAAGTACTGTACTGATAATGAGAACGCTGTTATAGCTGATGTACCGCCGTTAGTGAAGATTGTGAAAGTGCTGTAACAAGTGCAATTCAATAAACTGAAAGTAAACATACTGAAATGATCACTGCTTCAAAATCCACAACCATATAAATAACTACGACATAGCACTCTATTTGAATGTACCCAGTGCAGACGTTAACGACATGAGTTTAGAGTTAAAATTGGATTCCCGAAACTTTATGTAGTTTTCCAGTTGAATGAAAACGCAGGCTAGGCCTACGCTTCCAAATGCAGGGTCTGAACCAGAGTCCATTCTGGACAGACTGAGCCATTAGTTTTGAAGTTCTTATTTCTATGTGACATACTACAATAGATTAGATCATTAGCCTACCCGGCCCGTCCCTAGGATACGCAACCGCGTAGGGCCCCGGCGATTCCGCTGAAAGTTAGGGCCCCAAAATACGATTTATGACGGCGACGGCAGTGGAGGTGTGGTGGCGACTGCGGTGGAGATGGTGGCGACGGCGGTGGAGGGTGGTGGCGACGGCGGTGGATGGTGGTGGCGACGGCGGTGGAGGTTGGTGGCGACGGCGGGGACGGTTGGTGGCGACGGCGGGGACGGTGGATGCGACGACGGTGGAGGTTGGTGGCGACGGCGGGGACGGTGGTAGCGACGACGGTGGAGGTTGGTGGCGACGGCGGGGACGGTGGATGCGACGACGGTGGAGGTTGGTGGCGACGGCGGGGACGGTGGTAGCGACGACGGAGGAGGTTGGTGGCGACGGCGGCGGGGACGGTGGATGCGACTACGGAGGAGGTTGGTGGCGACGGCGGGGACGGTGGTAGCGACGACGGAGGTTGGTGGCGACGGCGGGGGCGGTGGTAGCGACGACGGAGGTTGGTGGCGACGGCATTGGAGGCTGCCCATCCCTAGGAATACGCTGAATACGCAGAGGCATAGCCGCATAGGCACGACGGTGCTGTGGCAGTCGGAGACCGAGGTAGGCCTACTAGGTTATGATGGTCTAAAGAGCGGAGAGGACGTCCAGAAGTAGCTGAGATCACATATCACTGATAAGATCACAAAGGGAGCGTGGAGCTTGACCGAAGAACGTTTTACAGTTAAGAAAGAGAGTTTTAAACTGAATCCAAGCAGTTAAGAAAAACCAATGAAGATGTTCAGTCATGAAAGTCGAAATCTGGGAGAAATGAGGGAGACAGGCGATCAAACGAGCAGCTGCATTACGTACCATTGGCCCGTTTGTAAAATTGATGCTCTGGAATCGTATTGTACTAACTCCTCTACTACAGTGTAATTATATGGGCCCTGTCAGACCCGCTATGAGAGCTCACGACGCTCCTCCAAACCCCTTAGTCGGTTGACTCGGTTTCTTGTCGGCTTGCTCAAGGACTAGTAAACACCCCCCCCAACAAAATCCTGGCTACGGCCTTGGGTTGCACCTTTAACCACAGATGTCACCCCGCTTCAATTTTACGTCGGATATTATACATGTTTAAAATCTTGACAACGATTTACTCTGTAAATATAAATATTCATCGATTTTCCTTCGTAAATGTAACTAACTGAATGTATTTGTTATGTAAACAAGATGCAATTTTTTCCTGGACACCCGAAAATCACCCTCAAACAGCATTTGCAAATAGTTTACAGAATGTATTGCCCTTGAACTCTCAGGTTGACAAACTGTTGCAAAAGTTATTTTATCCCAATGACCAAAACGCTAAACGAATTTCTTATATGAAATCGGAGATCAGAGATCTTTATTGAAAACTGTACCATGTTTTACATATTGCCACTCTAAAAACATTCCAAAATAGTTACATAAAAATGATAAGAATCATTAATAACAATTATTACATTCTCTGTAAGTACGACTCTTATGTCCGTGCCAAACGTTCCAACCCTATTCACAAACTACATTCAAGATGAAGTGGTAAATAAAACAAAAAAGTTAGACAAAAGAACTGCAAATCAGCACAAAGGTTTCAAATCATATAAAACAAAATAAATAATAGCCGTTAGAAAGTCTTAGTTTTGAACGGTTTCTACATTTTATTTGTCTTCAACGTAACGATTACCAAATCCACAATTCGCTTCATTTCAAATAACAAACTGTTAAAATAGCAGGTTAAACACACTGCTTAAATTGAGAAAAGCACTAAGTGGGAAACTGAACACCTGTACGAGTGACTAATTAATAATTAATTAACCAGTTGTAAAAAGCATATATAAATAAGCAGGCTGGGTACATATTAAAATCAAATTACACTGGCTACCTTTTGCCTACTAAGCTGAAACTGATACCATAATAATAAGCTTTTAATTAATATGAATAATTTTGTGCTCAATAAATGACAAATATTATATCGGTCCAAAATCAACACTAGGAAAAATGCGCAACTTATTTTCAAGAGATCTGAATCATTGGGCAAGAACAGTCATACGTGGAACCAGCTGCATGGCAACCATTCAAGTGGGCATTATTGAAGGACCTTATCCCATACATTCATTGAAAACTGAGCAGGGTCACGGCCAAACCGGTCACTATAGAAAATGTGTAAATTTACACTCGTTTGCATATACTGCCAAACATCGAGAAAGGTGAGAGAAACTTATGTCAGAACTGATCGGGTTTCTTAAAGTCAAGCATTATATGCATTTCCTAATTTCTAAGTTGCTATTCAACGACGAACTTCACACATGGTTGTTACTCATTATGCGTTTAACAATCGCATTAGGGACATCCATGGTTTGATCGTTGACGATAACAATGTCGAAGGCATCCAAGTAAGTCTGTAACCTTTGCTCAACCTGCCAAAGAAACAGCAACACAAAATTCCAGTGACATTATATACTTGCATCATTCTGTACAATGTGTACATCCAATAATTATTATTGTTTACAGGGGTTGCTTGCAAACAGAATTAATTTAAATTACATGTTAAGAAAAAATAGGGCTATCACATCTTTTTGCATTCAATACAATACACAATACAACTGTAGTTGTTAATAAAGAGAATTCAGTTATCCAGAACTTTGATATTCATTAAACCTGTATTGTTCTGCTTTGCGGACGCTATGTCTAGGCCTACCAGAATATGTTTTGTTTAGATTGGGGTTCTGTCAAAAACATTTCAGATCAAAATGGTTCCTAAGTCAAATATGATTGGAATGCACTGCTCTAAATCATCACCATGCCACTTGATGTTCTAGTCCTGGAGAAAATAAACACATCACTCTCCTCATCTTTTTCTAAACTAAAATCCTGCGTTTTCCCTCGGGTTGCTCGCACTGGGAGCGCTTCTGAAAGGCTTTTGCTGTGAGAAGCGCTTTATAAATAGCCAAATACAATACAATACAATACAATGACAAAACTCAAGACATTCGTATCACACAATCACAACTTGCACTTCCCTCGACGAATTACTAGAAACCATTTTCAAAGTCAAAAACATTCGACATTTTCGATAAAGCAACAGATGGCACACATGGCTACCACATGTTGACACATCTACCACATGTTGACACATCTGAGCTACAGATGTGTTGACATAACAACTTGACCCAACAAGCAGACGTGCATAATCAATAGGCGTACACATAAATGTGGACATCTGACGTAAACCAACCTTGTCGTTAAGAAATCCAATGCGAAGTATGTTGCTGCATTTGGCTGCTCCGTCTGCCATACGAAGATCACCGACAGAATCTCCCATGAGAATGATGTTATCTCGGTGAGAAAGGTCGCTGAAGTAGCTTGAATTGTGCACGGCATTTTCGTTTTTGTTGAAAACGTGCATTAGTTCTCCCTTGAATCCCACTAATAATCCCTAGACGTGCATGGATTGCAAAAAACATAAATGTATATCATAATACAATATAATAATATAAGATCAAAATATCAGAAGACTGTTTGCAGTTTTTGCACACACCAACAAAAAATGTATGATTACCTCAAACAATCCTATTAGATCAGTCAGAAAGCCATGTTTCAGAAAACAGTTTACAACTATTTATTGTCAACCGGAGTAACTCTGAACAGCTTCAAAAGCAGCGATGTCAACGTTCATAATGACTAACTCAAAGCCCAATATTTCCAGTCTTACAAGCATTAAAAGTGGATTAGCCTAATAGCCGATGTAGGCAATATGGCATAGGCACATAACAGCGATTATTCTGACATTACTTAACGTAGAAATGGTGTTCAATGGGTCGAACTTTGTCCTGGGATGTCTGTATTACTTACGACCCAAACCTTTGGTGAATTTATGATCAACGTTTATAGGAAGAATGCTGTACTCCTATTGATTTTTTATATGTCCTATGATGTTTGTACACCAGAGTGTGGCATTTCTGCAACCCGTTTAATAAAGACTATACTTATTTACTTACTTACTTAACTCATTCACCACCCCAGAAGACTAACAGCGTAAGAGCCAGGTAAATACTAGCTAAACTCAGCAATCAGTGTTTTGAGAAAAGTACTGAAAACCTACCTCATCATTGAAGTCCATGAAGTTAGAAACAACCTTCATGTTGTCACAGAACACGGCTCGGCGTTGCAAAGCTTCGATGAGTATGTCGCCCACTCCAGCAGAGAAAATTAGTAACGGAACCTGACTTTTGTGTAGCTGTTGGAAGAGCCAGTTACAACCATCTCTGAAACGATTACAGCAGAGGCCATTATGAAGCAGTTTTCATATACAGTCCATCTGCTCATAAGCTCACCTCTTTCAACTTCTTACCAACTGTAGTCTGACCTCTGGTTTCTCTGACCACATGGATTTCAACCAACCTTCTTAATCAGATTATTATATTTGGCTACAGTTTCAATTCAAGCAACCATCAATTGAAGCCTGGTGCATTATGATAATGGTACTACGCCAAAATGCAGTTACCAATTGGTTCAATAAAGGATATTTACTTACTTACTTATAGAAGTACTTACATTAAATCGAACTATGAAAAGCTAAACGAAGCAAAGACTGACTAACGAAGCAAACAGTTTCATTCAACTGCAATATACTCACTAGATTTTAAAATAGGATACACTCAAGCAGAATATTTTTTTCTAAATCAATAAATTACCGACCAACGAAGTAAAACAGTCTAGGTCAGAACATTCATACTTCAGAAATGTTAAAGCCGCTACCAGAGTAACAGAACAGTAAAAGAGCAGTAGTAGCAAGTTTAAAAATAACAAAAAGTTTTCTGTTACCGGAAAACTATTCGAGAATCTTTCACCATCTGTGCTATCCACTCCCTCTGCATTCGACATTTGATCAGACGATCATGTGCCTTTGTATACCTAAGAAAAAAATTAACTTGTCTGCTTAACAAGTATCAAAAACATAGAGTAACATAAATGCAGTGATCAAGTGCCTATGTGTCTTAAAATTAGCACGAATTAATTTCCATAATGTTCATGGCAACATTAACAAAATTACAGAACACAAATGATGAAACTAGTACCATTCAGTATACAGAATTTAACTCAGATTCTATCAAATATTTTAATCAGACCATATATTAAAAAATTAATATTGTATTGTATTGCATTGTATTTGATCATTTACAAAGCGCTTCTCATAGCATAAACCTTTCAGAAGCGCTCCCAGTGCGAGGTACTCCGAGGAAAAAGGAAGGTTTTAAGGTGAGAGAAAATAATAACCATGCCTAGCTTTAGAAAGAAATAGTATAAAGTACATTATAAATATCTGTCAAAAATTAGTGGAGTCTTTTTCGTGGTAGGCCTTTGGCATAGTGTGGGCTCCCTTTGGAGTTGTGCCTGCACCCAGGAACTCTTTCTGAAATGTTCTTTACAAAACTCAAAACTGAAGGCTATATAAATTCATGAATGAATGAATCTAGTACCATAATACCTTGATAAATTTTGCTCATAATTTTATCATTTTCACATTTAATTCTATTTTTTACAATAAAAAAAATGAACAATTGACACACACCAGTCGACCATATGAGGCACCTTCTGTTCGATAGTCATTTCAGGATTGACCTCAATGGCATAGTAGAATTCCTTGAGTTGGGCAACCGCGGCTCTGTAGTCCTCTGGTAGCAGTGGACTCAATTCTAAGGCTCCTGTTCACAGTGATAATTTACAATCAGTCTTCACCGGCCATTTTTGAATCGGCAATAATCGGTTTATGATATTCAAGACCAAAACTTTCTAAATTTTACGAGCTACATTCGTAACTTCAACATATAAATCTATGACTGCATGAAATATTAATTAGATAAACGAATCAATAACACACGATATCAAGAATTACAGCTACAAGGAGCAAAAAATGTGAAAAACTAAATATATTTGATTGGGGAAATTACTAACTATACCCAACATATATTGCAACATAAAGTGAATATGTTTCAATAAGAAAACTGCTAAACATGTACACTAAATATACTGCAATACACTAAAAAAATTAATATGTTTCAAAAAGCAAATTACTAAATATACTACAATATACTAAAATGAATATGTTTCAATAAGCTAAATATTTGCACATCATAAAAAGTTGAAAACAAGACTTAAAATTGAAGTGTTACTCACGATAGCACGTATCACAGGATGAGCCATCTTTGTCTTTGAACCGTGTCAGCGTCATATCAAAGTCAGAAACCACCTTCACATTGCAGACAAGACAGAAATTCACCACAAATCGACGCCAAAAAATTCTAACCAGATTTGACCACGAACTGGTATAAGCTTCGAAGCAATTATTTACGTTAATTTTTATTTTATTAATTGACTTATTTTTATTTGACTAATTGACTTAGGAGATGTTTATAGTTAGTTTTAAATATTCACCATTACAACTATGTTGCATTTAAGTCAGGTCACATCCTCATCAGGAACTCATTCAAGCAGCTCAAATTTACAGCTGACACTAAATTTCAACTCTCCGTTTAATTGATATTAAAATGTGATAAACAAATTTAATTAAAATCCCATCAAAAATTCAAAGAAGAGTCAAGACAATCATTTCGTTTTGAGAGAAAAATCAAAACAACCATTCTTTATTTTACTTCAAGTAATGATTGATAATTAAATGATTGTTTCCATTACAATTAGTTAAGTCAACCTTATTGTCAATTGTAAGCAGCATGTATTTATTAAAATGAGATCAATGTTTCCATGCAGAAGTTTGGTGGGTCTACACAACATAAAAATTTGTTGCAAACTCAGCCCAATAAAAATCTTGCAGAGCAAGTACACAAGCTGTGCTTACAGTGTTCAAGTTTAATGGAACATGGATCAAAACCCATCTAAACCTCTAATTCAAGGTTTCGTGTCTCATATTATTCTGTAATTATTATATTAACCAACCTGAAGACGATCGCTTGAACCATTTATCAGGTTTCTGATAATTCCCTCTGTTCGCTGTTTATCTTTCATGTGAACGGTATCTTTAATTATTTCAGTATTCATCTAGACAAACACAGAAGTACTGACACAATTCAGATACTCAAAAGATGCATCCTGCAACACACAAGAACTTTCCTCCGTTGCATTTCCAAGAACAACCGATAAATTGAATAAGCAACTATGGTGATAATTTGGCTGGTTACATGTCAGTACGCTGACCACACAAGGTCTTTCACCATTGCTAATGTGCAATTATGATTACAATCCTAGTGATTGGTTGGATGCTTTGTTGAGCCATACAACCTCTAATCGAAAACAATGTAACTGAAACATCCTTAACCCATACGACCAGCTTATTCTCCACAAAGGTGCACACAGGTAATACGTGAGCACTTGTCATACCTTCATGGGAGTGTGTTCAACTGTCCAGAGTGTGGGACTATCACCTGTACCTACAATCTACAAGAAGTACGCTGACCACACAAGGTCAGATGGAAAGATAAGGTAGCTACGAGGCTACGATACATGATGCTGCCAACACTTCATACCCATGGCTGCCACTAGTAGTAGCTTCAGTTTAACGACACTGTGTGATAACAAAGATCATTAGCATCGCCCTCCTCCTTCATCCAGGCTTGGAACTGGCACTGCAACTCTCTTCTTCTCCTCCTTCTCCTTTTCTTCTTCCTCAACTTCTTCTTTTTCTCTATCATACCACTGTCTTAACATTCCAGTTCATCTACACAAGTTAGTATGGGAGTTCAGAGGATTTTGGCTTCAACTAATTCAAGACTAAATAATGAATTGTCAATTACAATACATGTAATACCACACAATACCGCAAATCTAGCATGTCACATACACAATAACCAGCACAAAATCAAGGCAACCAGCATAACATGGTGCAGTTTTAAAGACAGTGTTGCTGGGTTACTGTTGCCACATGTGCGCTTCAGCATAAATGCCATTATACAGTACAATACCACACACTGAAATTCTGAATAAAATAATTATTTTTTCATTATCAATTTGAACACACTGCTCCTCACAACAGCCCCAATGTGCACTAGGAAGCTGGGCAATAGGCAACATTATAACTGCGCACCAATACGTTACTCGTTTCAAGAATATGGCTAATTTACGTGAATGTGGAAAGCAGCCATGAAAACATTATATTCAGTGAGAAAACATACCACAACTGTTTTCTTCAGTATACAGCTCCCTTGAAAAGGACCACACACCGAACTTAGGAATCTGTTTGTTACAGGTCTAACCGTTGTGATCTTATTTATTACTTTCATTTTCTTTCCCTAAAAAGCAGAGATGGGCACGATTAGTTAAATTGCTAATCGATTAGAATTAGAATTAGCTGCTGAAATTTGCTAATCAATTAGAATTAGAATTAGCACAATCCTGTAGCTAATCGATTAGAATCAGCCAAACTTAGACAAATAGCCAATCGATTAGAATTAGAAGTTTGTCTAATCGATTAGCTAATCTTTAGAATCTAATCTATTAGTAACCCATCTCTGCTAAAAAGTAACCTTCACAGTCCCTAACTGGTTCGTAAACAGCAGCAATAAGTTTTCTCATTGCAAAGATTTTAAAGGTAAAAAATGACTGGATAAATCAATGCATATAAAACTCAGTAAGACCCAGTGGCTTTCTCATTTAAAGATTACTTTAAAATAAAATGTAATTTTACAAAGTTCAAAGCACTGGTATACAAGTATGGTGAGCCAATACCCTATTACAGTCTTGTCAGTTCCAGAGCTCTAGACAAAACACAGACAAAGCATAGAACTGCAATCAAGAAGCATAATTCTTGGAGACAGACAGAGAGATAGACACAGCGACAGACAAACAAAGATAGACAGATAGAAGCCGTCTTTATAAGCAATATACTAAACGCACTGGCTACGGAACCGTCCGGACGGTGCCGTTATTTCTTTTCTACGGAACCGTCCGCAAATAATCTATGGGCGATTGCACATATCTATGGCGTGTACATCCGGTTGAAATAAATATTGGCAAAAGCCTGTCACGTGAACTTGTTGTCTTCCCATCGAATTTTTATATGGCGGACAACTTGAGGGTCGGTTAGGGCCAGGTTAGTATTCGTGTGGTCGTTTAGTGTCAAATTAGCGCGTCGTGAGGGTCGGTTAGGGTCAGGGTTAGGGTTAGTTTCGTTAATCCCTTAACTACTGCGCTATTGATGGTTCGGCTTTCACGCCATAGATATGTGCAATCGCCCATAGATTATTTGCGGACGGTTCCGTAGAAAAGAAATTACGGCACCGACCGGACGGTTCCGTAGCCAGTGCGTATATTAAAATGTGGTTGGGCTATAAAAGTTACTTTCTCATGCTGTGCTAAATTTTGACTCCATGTCCTCAATTTAATTACTCAATTGGTACTCAATTCTAGGTTGGAGTATATAAATTTCAATTTCAGACATTATGTTTTGTGGTCTAATAGTTACTTATGAACCATGTATCGAAATATACGATTGATTACATAATCCAAAAACAGATAGAAACTTCTGACGTAAAGCAGAATACATTGATTACAATTGGAATGCCATTAAGCGAAAGCATAGTCCCAGCTTTAGCTAGCGCAGTACATGAGTCCCATGATCCACACAATTTTTAATAGTTAATAAAATCGATTTTAGCGATAAATCAATCGAAAAAGGAAATGTTTACATAACAGTAAGTCAGTAGAAGCTGGCGTAAAAAAATAAACTGACTCACCGTGGAATATGTATTTATCTGCACTTGAAAGAAACCCGATTAAAGTTCAGTTCATATATTATAAGACAATTTTAACCTGAAAACGAAAACAATTAAAAATTATTAAAACGTTACAGAGTTGATTCCTTTTGAATCAACTAGACCTTGACCCAAGGAATCAAAAATCCGCAGGATTGGACAATTCTTATAAAATGATTTCAATAAGAATTTTCAGTCCTTGCGTCTAGCGTGAGTGCTTAAGCACTGCAGCGCCTCTTGCGAGCAGATAGTATTACACCTTGTTTGCAAAACAGATGCATTGAAATAAATTATTATTACATCTGTGAAGAAAATCGACGAATAATTATATTTTCCGAATATAAAATTACCTTTTGTGAATAAAATAATATATTTAATATCCGGTGTAAAGTTGCCGCGTAGCGAAATCTTTGTTCAGAAGTACACAGATTATGCAACAATAATACACGAATTTCCATTGCTTCTTGACCTTGACTTATTAGGCCTGTGTACACCGGCATTGAGTTCGGAGCACACGCAGAGCGGTTTCGATTCAGACGTGGAACGAGAGCGGGTAGAGCAGAAATCCTTGAACTATCAGAATTTATTTACTGCATAAAACCGGTAAATGTAGGCTACTCAGTATAATTATATAGAGCAAAAGTTCGGTTCAATTTTTTTATTTTCCAATATTTTAGACCATGATGATCGTGATGAATTAGGCCTAAATCGAGCCTTAGGCCTAGGTGCCGGTGAATAAGCTGATCTCCCTAATAATCTTCGTTTTAATTTCAAACTGACACAAACGCAGGATGATTACAATTCAGTATGAACGGATGATCACAAGTTATTACAGGAGTCAAATTTAACTGTATACAGCAGCCATGCAAGGCGCCCATCACGTCCTACGACCTACATCTAATTTTACCAACGCGCCATCTCGCAAACGATAGGCTGAGTGGACCTTTGGGAGGGTACGGGAAGCGATCCCGCTACCTACTGCTCTTCACGCCACTGATGTTACCACTACACTATGGACCCCCCTGACGTGGCTTTGTGTGGCGCTGAGGAATCTCGGAGATTTATACTTGTCCACATAGGCGCAACCACCCTATGGGACCCGTGGGACGCGTCCCCCCAACTTTCGAAAAGCTTGGGACCGTCCCCCCAACTTTTGAAAATGTTGAGGTAAAGAAGAGCCCAAAATGCACTCCATTTGGTATCAAATGCTCAAAATTGCGTTGGCTTCTGGGGCTCCGCCCCAGACCCCGATGGTGGCGCTTACGACGCTCCCCGTAGGCTACCCCTAGTCGTTAGTGGCTTCTTGCCTTCGTCATTCGCGGCTGTGTGCCTTCCGCACTCGCAATTCCCCCACTCGGACGTTCTAGTAGGTCCGTCTAACAAATCACTGGACCTGACCGATAAAATATAGGGTAAGGCTAAAGCCGCTAAGCTCAATTGAGTCTGTAAGAATTCAGTGCAGAATGTTGCTGTATAATTTCACTCTAAAACTTTAGGGCCTACTTATCTCGATTTTTAAAATTCGACTAAGGCTCGCGGTAGAAGCCTAGGCATAGAACGAGTATGCGCATGTTACGAATATTAAGATTTTTAGAAATTAACGAATATTGACGAATATTAAAACTGGCCAACGAATATTAAGAATATTAAATTTTGTTTAGTTCTTTTAATTCTTAATTCTTCTAAATCTGGGATTAATTGTAAAAAAATCAGTGCCAAAAAGATGCATAAGAACAGCTATAATATAGCTGTTCTTATGCATTTTACAGACTTATAATTCTGTACTTGGATGAGTAACTGTAATATATTATATTACAGTTACTCATCCAAGTACAGAACTAATTAAGGTGGGTAAAAGGATACTATGCATTATATCGAGTGGCGTAGCTAACTACATGTATTTGGCGCCAATACGACTGACAGGAATTTTACAGAAATAGGGCAATGACTTTATAACTGAGTTTCATTCCGCATCATTGGAACCCACATAGCTTAAAATTAGATAGAATTACTGAGTGCAGGGGTCGAGAGAGCGAGAGAGAGAGACAGACAGACAGACAGACAGACAGACAGACAGACAGACAGACAGAGAGACCTCGATCTGCCTGTAACATTATAGGCCTACACAAGGTTTATCATTTCTTTGACTCTCAGCCTCTCACTATGTGCATGAATCACCATTAAAATTTAGCGCGAAAATGATACTCTGTACTGTACGCCTATTAATCTTAACAAAAACGTTGTGAGCGTCCTCCCGCCTCGGCACCACAAAACTTGTGTGAGCTTCTGCCTTTGGCTCTATAGGTTGCCGGGGCTCCTGGTCACACATGTTCTTAATTAGTAGTCTTAAATTAGTTGTAAACAAAGCAAATACAGTGACCTCATCAGCGAATATTTACGAATATTTACGAATATTAAAAATACCCTAATATTCACGAATATTTACGAATATTAAAGCCTGAAGTCACGAATTCTCGTTCTATGAGCCTAGGAGGACATTTCAATTTTTAATGCTGCGACTGCGAGTGGTGTTCTTCTAAAACCTAAAATCTCAGTTTATTTATAATAATAAAGTCATATTTTTCACAGATTTAGATGGTTTAGGTACTTTTACATCGAAATCATCGGTGAAAAATTTGAGGTAAATTAGAGCCCAAAATGTACTCCATTTGGTATCAAATGCTCAAAATTGCGTTGGCTTCTGGGGCTCCGCCCCGGACCCCGATGGGGGAGCTTACGACGCTCCCCATACCCCCTAGTCGTTAGGGGCGTCTTGCCTTCGGCAATCGCAGCTTCGCACCTTCGGCGCTCGCAATTCCACCCCCGCCCCCATTCAGACATTCCGGTAGGTCCCCCAACTTCTGGACCGTGGTTGCGCCCCTGCTTGTACATTACATTAACATTTTGGAGAGGTGTTACAGTAGCCTAGAGTTGTAGAGCGATACAAATGTACAAGTGCGACTGATATGCATAGCCTACTCCTTGTAAATTTCTGTCGCATATTCGTTCGCTAGTTCTGAGTCTGATTAGGGCCTATAGCCCTGTTGTCTGGGTTATAGTCCAACCGTTTTACAGGGTTTTATCACAATCCTTCCCTCCCCAAAATCAATTAAAGGCCTGCATAACGACCTCGGGTTGGATAGATCTCGAGCGCCGCGGACTTTGCGTTGCTGCCACGTGTCACTATAGGCCTACATCAGCAACTGTTAGTCTGTTACAGACATGCAGGTCTATCATTATGTACAGGGACGCAAGCATAATAAATGTGTGTGTGTGTGCCAGCTTTGGCTTTTGAGCGAAATGATAGTGTAATCAATCAATCATATTGTATTGCACTGTATTGCAATCAAACATTTATTAAGCGCCTCTATAGGGTGACACGTTTAGAGGCGCTGCCATTGCGCAAGGCCACGAGAGAAGAAATAGGTTTTGAGAATAGCAAAGGAGGAGGAGGGATTACCAGCTACAATCAATCAATCGATCGACCGACCGACCAATCAATCAATCAATATTCGTTTATTTCAGAGATAACAGGCTGTCACAACGGCAGCTTGTTAACAACTCGGTATAACATCCAAGCAAATAGTAGAGTCGAACTGCGTGTGTGGCAGCCTATTAGGTGCCTATATCGAACTTCCTAACGATTACGGGATCGAGTCTGCTCATTGTAAGATGAAAAAGAGCAGATGTGGCAGACAAGCTTTTACTTTTCGTTCGGAACATGTATGCTTTACTTTTCTAATCAATTGTGATCTATAGTCAGAGATTATATATGCCTATAGTGATGTGGCTTGTGTCTCTCGTTCCTGACCATTGTCTGTTCGAACGGATTACAATAATTATTTCCACTACGATTTCACTTGGATCAACCATCGATTAATTGATACTTTGTAGGAACAATGGCGCTATAGTAATCATTAGATAAGACGCACCTCTAATTAGATGTCAGATTATTAATTATAATTAAAGCGCCCTTGTGAAGTTCTTAAAAGGCACTATACAAGTAGCAACGTACATAATTATATCATAATTCCTGACGCCAGCCATTTGGCGACGATGGGTTCGAATAAATTATCTCCATTGTTCTCGGTAATTTGTCAAGTCCATTGCTCCCATTAGTATTATGAGGACATAACATCTTATGTCCTCATTTATATTATCTATAGGCCTACAGCGTAGTCTTGGTCTGCCTTTGTTTCTTTTTCCTTCGAATCATGCATGTAGTGCATTGTGTGGGATTCAACTGGCATTCTCATTAAATTTGAAAAAGCTCCGTTGTTTCACAGTAGACCGCAGAAAACTTGTCTGCTCTTCGGCCTTGGAGCTGACTCAGAGTGACCCATAGAAGTACAGTAAGTTTTTTTATAACATATGCATATGATATCATATGATATTATACAGTCTATTGTATGGTAAACCAAAATTACTGGCGTCTTGCGCTTGCAACAAAGATGTCGATGTTACTGAAGATTCCCGCAGTTGAAATTTTCTGAAAGAACGCTGTGATGCAAAGCTTCTTGTTAGATATATTTCACGAATATTGACTTTTTTTCTTGTCAGTCATGACTCGATCATTATCGACATTATCAGCAACAAGTTACAACACTGCAATAATAATTTGACCGCTTGCCTGCTATGCTGCCGTATACTGTACAAGTAAGAAAATTGAAATAGCTGCCATAGATAGCGAGTAGTGACAAGCGTAGCAACAAATTTCAATTTAGTTAAACATCTAATACTTTAACATGCCGCAATAATATTGCCTTTTAACAAAAATATCGATACAAAGTTACACCCGTGACAGTGGGTGTGCTTCACTGCCAGATGGTAAAAGTCCAGGAAAGTCCAGGATACAGTGTAAAGCATTTTAGAAACAGCTTGCTATGTATACTGACAACGCTATATAAATTGTCGTAATTACAATTACAAATTAATATTCATTAATGCCCAATTTCATCTGACATAAATATTTAAGTTCGACCTCATTAGACTTTACGAGTCGAGTATTCAGACTGATTATTAACACAGTTTTGCCTCTGCATGCAAAAGTCTCGATAAAAGCAGTTAAGCATGTTTTGAGGTTTCAATGAATTCCGCCAGAAATCTAAGAAGATTCCAGTCCGTGTAGTCCAGAGCGAGTGTACAAGCCTATTTACATAGCGCATTTAAAAAGTATACCCTCAGGAAACAACCGAAAATGATATAGTCTCTTGTAATTGCAGTATCTCTGACGAGCCCTTCATGAAGTGGCGCTATATAAACTTGTATTGCAATCACAATTGCAATCGCAGATTTGCATAGCGCCTTTTCACGAGAAACTCGTCAGAGGTGCTTAACAACCATGTCTGTCAACTTCAGACACTTTGACTAAACCTAAGTGCATATTATATAGTCAGAGTGCTCATGTGTGCATAAGTATGTCTGGTGTCAGACCACACTCACTGCTTCCTACAGCTAGACGAGTTAGACTATTACTATAAGGGCCACATTGGTGTCTGGCTAGGGGTCACACTGACTGTACTATTATCAGACAATCGACGTGCTAACGCGCTATCGCTACATTAGTCATCTAAACCTTATAATCTTTTAAGAAACTTTTACGAGTCCCTCTGCAGCCTGCACAGTGCACTCAAAGACAGAAATTGTCTGATGAAAGAGCACAGAAATCGCGGCTTATAGCTAAAGACTATATTCTCATTAAAAGGGCAAATAGCATAATGTCTAGCTAAAGGTAACTAGCTAGACACTCAATTATCACTCCGTCTTTCGACACTAGACTCATGTCTGTTGCTGCCGCTTATAATTATAGATTTTGCTTTTGAACGCTCATTTAAAAGCGCCACCTAGCGAATAAAGAGGCCGATGTCAATGGATGTTTTTGGTGATGACGACGAAGATGTGGGTGATGATAATGTGGCGCCAGATTTGAGTCGTCGACTGTTGTGGCTGACGGCGGCCACAAGTGCTGCCCCCTTTCCACTGCCATCATTCGCCAGAACGAGCTTAAACTAAAACATAACATAACATAGTAGTAGTAGTAGTGGTGGTGGTGGTAGTAGCAGCAGCAGCAGCAGCAGCAGCAGCAGCAGCAGCAGCAGTAATTATTATTATTATCATCATCATCATCATCGTCGTCGTCGTCATCGTCATCATCATCATCATCATCATCATCATCATCAACATAATAATAATAATATCGTCGTAGGCTCGTAGCAGAGCCGAAGACGAAGACGAAGAAAAGGGTGCTGTTACTGCTGTAGGCCCTATATGAGTTAAAAATATCAATGACAGTCATTGTAATAGTTAAAAACGATAGGTCTTTAGCTGTGATATGAATGTCTCCCTAGATGGCGCATTCTTCACGTGGTCGCGAAGACTGTTCCGCATCAATTGCAAGTCCTGCAATCTTCTGCGAGGTTTGGCAACCTTAATTCTCTGTCGCTGGATCCACCGCATGGAACAGTCTTCCCGATCACATGAAGAAACAGATAGCGTTAAATAGGTGGCATCCTGTGTCTGTCTGTCTGTCTGTCTGTCTGTCTGTCTGTCTGAATCTATCTGTCTCTCTCAATACCTCGCTCTGTATATATGATCTGTAAACCTTGCTTTATACTCCACATGGCCCTAATATATTATGATCACGTGTGTGTAGGCCTAATGTGTCACTGACAGTGTCAGAATCTAATTTTTCAACCTTGAAGTTAATTAACGCAACCGTTCGAATCGGATTTTAAAGGCATTCACAAAAACTGTGACCTACAACTGATTTTGGTCTGCACACGCTTCAAAAGGTTCTGAAAGTCTCATTCCTCATCCCGTGTATGAGGAACGAATTATGATCTTTGAACGTCTATTTATAATTATTGTCGATGGATTTGAAACAGTTTAACGACATTTTATGGCAGCAAAGGCCGTTGGCGTTGATAGAGACAAATTTTGTACAGTGATTTGTAATAATTCTGATTGATGTATAAGACTATATAGGCTACCTCGGGGTGCTCTAGTCTAGAGTGTAGAGGTTAGCGTGATGGACTGTCAATCGAGAGGTCGAGGTTCAAAGCCCGACCAGGGCAGAAAATTTGGTTCGCGATTTCTGCTCCATCTGCACCCCTAGCCAACTCAGCCATAATGAGTACACTGACCGTACACTGCCTGTGGGAAGTTGAGACGGCGAGGGTGAGTACTGGCCAGCCGCCCTCAAGACTAACACTTCATACCCATGGCTGCTTCAGGGCTAGCTTAAAGGGACTGCTCTTCTTCTTAAATAGGTTAAGTAGGTTATCTCGAGAATTGTTCCCAGCTAGGTTATTCCTTTGTTTGTACGCTAGATTCTCGATCAATGCAGACGTTAGGCCTATATATTATTATGTTAAGTTCTAGTTTTAGGTATGTTCAAAAAGGATAAAAATCTTTCTCTAGTCAAACCTAAACCTAGAACTGTTCTTGGCGAACGAGCCTTTTGTTGCTAACCTATTTGTATGTTGAGTTATGTTATTCGTGCCGTGCAATCTCATATCATCTCGTGTTATTTTTATTATTATTACCGGTATTACAATTAACATAGACCTCTATCAATACAAATAATTTACTGATTGATTTACTGATCGATTTACTGATTGATTTACTGATTGATTTACTGATTGACTGATTTATTTATTTATTACTATATACATATATTTAGGCCTATATACGATATAATCGATCGGATATTAATTCCTACCTTTTGATTCGGTTCGATGAGCTGTGATATCTTGTTCTGCATCAGATCCTTGAAGTGCGGATGGAATCGATAGAGGGAGCCATCGACAGCCACTGTCACGTGATCCAGACCGAGACGATCAATGACGGACGCCACCGCTACATCATATCACAAAGGGCAAAGGTCATCCAACGTTTTACACACGTTTTAAAACATTGCAATTAATCCTTTAGCACAAGATTTAACTTCTATTTGCTTATTGGTCAATAGTCATTGCTATTATTGTGTTTATTGAGCGTTCAAGGTCTGTCTAAAGCGCTAGAACAGTTTGTTCATGGTCGTTGAACGGAATCGGCTCAGCTGACTCGAAGCCACAATCAGTGGCAATAGCGTAGTCAGGAAACAATTTGGGGGGGGGTTTCGCAAAAGTTGTGGTTTTTGTATTTCACATATAAAAGCATATAAAAATTTCGGCAATTTATTTGGAGGAGTTTGAACCCGTAAAACCCCCTAAATACGTCCATGATTGGCGGATTTAACTAGAAACTTGTTATGGCACAGCCTTGGAAGCCATAGGAAGAACCCTCTTTAAACAAGAGTGCGTCATAACGAGGCTATACTTTCAATGGATGAACTAAATTTGGGGTCGATGTGCTGTCCATGTTTTATCAGAATCCGTGTTGCAATGAATCGTTTTACAGGGAGTCTCTGGTATATTACTTGAGCATCATGAAAACATGGTTATAGAAGTCATTGGAATAGAATAAAATAGAAGAGAATATCACAGATAGCATTAAGAAGGCATTGTGCGTTTGCTAATGGAGTAATAAAGGCTATACTTACTTACTTACTTACTTACTTACTTACTTACTTACTTACTTACTTACTTACTTACTTACTTACTTACTTACTTACTTACTTACTTACTTACTTACTTACTATAGAAACTCTTCGGGCCACCCACCAACTCTACTCTTTGTGCGAAAACGTTTAGTATTAATGAATACGAAGTGTGACGTCAAATAACTTTTTCAAAACGTCATTATTCAATAACGGTTTCGTTCATCTAAAGCTTCGATTGCATAATATTTGAAATTATTTTAATTATTGCAATTGATTCGCTTAAAATTTTACTTTTGCAATCGCACTTGAGTTTGTTCTCATTCCATTTGCTCAGTGAGCATTTAACGACAACCGATTGGCGTTTCTTGCAATATTAGCCTAATAGCCTATTGATTGTGAGTTTGTGGCAAGAGGCGACATTTCTTCTTCTGCAGATCCTAGTGTTGCCCTTACGCCATGCCCAAGAAACGAACATCAACTTCATCCAGTAATGACGAACAGACGACTAAAGGGTCAGACTGCGAATTAATGCAAGGTAGGATATATGTTTTAATACTACGTTCTTCACTTCTTTGGTTTTTAATGATTCAATCAGTTTCTTATGAGTAACACTTGAGAACTTTTGGCAGAACTAGGCTATAGGTGTCCAATCTTGAGAAAAAATTTTCTCATATACAATGAAGACCTGACAGCCAATAATGACTACAGTATTATAGCTTCATATTGTATTGTATTAAATAATATATATTCGTGTTTATTATAAATTATTAATTCAAACTTACACATCGCAGTATGATCACAAGTCATAGCCTCTAGCAGTAGTGTCTATTCAGAGAAGGTTATTTCACGAGGACGGGCCCACAATTAATAATACTAATTAATTATTGCAGGTGAAGTTCATTTGCTATTTCTATTGTAGCAGTATTCCAGCATGAAGACAACATTAAACGTGCAAAACGCGTCTCACTGAGTGACACAACGGTAAGCGTTAAAATTCAATTAGCAATGAATCGTGGGATCAAAACTTTTCTAATTGCTTGAATGGTGTGGCTTGCGGATCGACATTTATTACTGCACTCTCGTATCAGCAGAAAGATGAATCCCTGGGAGGAATCTGGTCATAGACTCATATATAGTCTGAGAAATGTTACTGCAAACATCTTGATAAGTAGTAATAGGCCATAAGAAAAAGAGGCTACATGCTGCTTATCACTATACCAATCATGGTAAAATCGGCAAATATAGCTAAAGCCTTGATTATTACCCTCCTTCGACCATAAGCCATGTCGTGTTGAGTCCAGTTCATTATTACATATATAATTTTTTAATTACCTTAACTTACTAAGATACACTGGTATTTATAAATGAGCTCTTTTGGATTGCTGTGGAGTTTACGGATCGTCTTGACAAATCCTTCGGCTTATTCGATTTTATATATGGTGATAAACTCTTGCGAAGTGTTCTAGCAGAAGTGATATCTTTAAACGTTTACTTCAGCTGCAAGATCTACCGATCGAGCTAATCGAGTGTATCCTCGTTAAAGTCGTAGCTATGGAGGTGAAGTCTATGAAGCTGGCCAAACGTTTGTGGAAAGTAAAAGCTGATCTGGTGATAAACAGACTTAAAACTGTATCGGTGCAATGGAGCAGCATACTTACTACCAACTGCTTTCGAACTAAACTACACCGAGCTCTGGACGGCACTGGTTAGTTCATGAAAACACTGTAGCTTTATATTATGCACATGTTAAAGGAAAACCTTAAATTGGATCACGATCTTTGCGAATTGACTCTTTTAGGCTAACCGTATACGCAGCCATTGGTATATGAAGTGTTAGTAACTATTTCAAACATGCATGCATACATACATACTTACATACATACATACATACATACATACATACATACATACATACATACATACATACATACATACATACATGCATGCATACATACATACATACATACATACATACATACATATAAGATATGCTTAGAAGTTAGAACATAAGTAACAGTAAACAGGATTTTATCAATAGACTTAGAATAATTTCTGTCACCTTTTGAAAGCATTTATATAATATGTGTCAATATTTGCCAAATAAATAAAACAGAGCAAACAATTTTTTTTTAGCTCAGGAGACGATTCGTTGGGAAATTTTGCACCAGCCTTTCATCCAAAGATCATTCGTCATAAAAATGACTACATTGAAGGATGAAGTATTTATGCTCTGCATGCAATACAAACTTCCATACGACGAAGGAGATGTGCTTAAAGTGTACCACCGTAACAATTTGGTAAAGCCAAAAAATGTCATCCCGCTACCAGAATTTTATCTGCGAGATATGGCAGCCTGCAACGTGTCAAACTGCGTGTATGTACTGAACGAGGACGAGCCCGGCCATTCAATTACACGCATTACTAAAGATGAGCATCAGTTTAAAATGGCAGTATGGATTAAGAATCTGAGGCTACCAGTTTCTTATTATATGAGCAGAACACTCATATCTGTAGCTGCTAATGGAAGTCTGGTAATCCTTTACAGACCGCCAAGTCCGGACCCTAGTGTAGTAAGCATTTATGATGCGAATGCTGTAGTGCAACATAAACTAAGGTTATCCCCAGCTGTTTATGGAGTCGGTTATGTTGGCAGCGTAATTCAGAAATCAAATGGCAACCTTTTGTTGGTTTCTGGTAAGAGAGCATTTGACTTTGATCCAACAATTCCTCGTGAAACAAAATTGGTGGAGATCGAAATGAGTGGGAAAATCATACGCGAATATCAAGCATCGCTTAGAATTCATGGTGCCAAGATTTTCGAAGATATTTACGGTAGAATTTTGGTAAATGACTTGGATAGCAGAGTCGAGCTTTTAGATTCTGAACTTAATCACCTGGATCTTGCAGTTCTGCAGCTGGATGGTGGACAGCCATTGTGTGTCTACAAAATGGACTACAATAGCGAAAGGCATGAGATGGTAGGTGTTTGTTATGATCGGAATACTGAGACCAATGCTTTAGTTACCATCCGTTTCAGAGAAGAATGAATCACAGTGACTTTAATGATAGGGACAATTTGTGTTAGCCTAAATAGTTTCGACATCTCGTACAATATTGTCGTATCCTAGTTACTCTGTTTTCTATAGCTTAAAACAACTGTCTTGAAATACATTTGAGATATATTCTAACGACTGGTTTTACTAAATTTATGTAGGCTATCTAACAAAAACAGTTTCCTTATCCTTTGCTTCGTTTGTACTTTGTAGGCTATAATTTTATGAAGTTCTGTTTTTGTATTCACTGACGTTGTCGTATCCTATAGTTACTGTTTTCTATAGCTTAAAACAATTGTTTTGAAATTCCTTTGAGATAGCCTATATTCTGACAAGTGGTTTCCTAAATTTATGTATCTAACAAAAACAGTTTCCTTATTCTTTGCTTCGTTTGTATAATTTTATGAAATTCTGTTTTTGCATATGCTGACGTTGGTAAAATAAGATGGGGCGGTAAGCTCTAAGTCGAGTGTTTCGTTATAGCCTATATACAATTTCAAATCGTATACGCAACATTTAGGCCTAATTAAGCATTTTAGCTATCTGCACAAAATTAGGAATTTAAGTAAGTTTGTAAACTAAATGAGTAGACCTACGATGGTAGACCTGAACAACAGGCAGTTCAGAGATAGACCTAGTCTAAATTTGAAGCCCACTGCTGCTATTTTCGGGTTGTGCAAACCCCAAGCGTGCCAAACGTGGATACAGGAAGAAGCTGAAACTACACAGAGACCTCATCTAGAAATCCACCACGGCTGCTTTTGGTGGTGCCAGTCTCAAACCTCAGAAAAGGACGAGGGCAACGCCCCAATGATCTTGCAAGGTCATTATATGACGCGGCCGTCTTTAACACGAACGATGCACTCAATAGACAAAAACACAAAATACTTTGGTATATAGCCTACTGTCAAATACGAATCCCTGCCACCGCTACATCATATCACAAAGGGCAAAGGTATCAAATGTTTTATATACGTTTTAAGACATTGAAATTAATCCTTTAACATAGTGCGTTAACTTCTCTTTGCTTGTATATAATTTTATATAGGCCACTAGTCAGAGGCGGCGCTGGCCGGGGGGGTCCAGGGGTCCGGACCCCCCCAGCTGTCGTTCAGACCATTTATCCAATTCGTGTAAATCCGAATAGATTTTTGGGGGGGGGTTCTGGTTTCGCTGACAGCCTTGCAACTAATGTCATGACTTTGTAACTCTTGACCAAGTCAACGTAGCAACTAACAAATCAAGTTCATTTTTAAGCTATAAATGTTTAGTTCAGAGTGGCTGAAATGAGCTCCATATGGCAACATTATACTCCAAAAAGCGTTGGCGGCTGGGGCTCCGCCCCAGACCCCGCTGGGGGAGCTTACGACGCTCCCCCAGACCCCCTAATCGTGGGCAGCTTCGCGCCTTCGGCGCTCGCAAGTTAATTTCATTTTCGTGGACCCCCCCACAACTAAAAACCCAGCGCCGCCCCTGCCACTAGTCATTATTATTGTGCTCATTAAGCGCTCAAGGTCTGAAGCGCGAGAATAATCTGTTCACGGTCGTTGAACGGAATCGGCTCAGCTGGCTCGAAGCCACACTCGGTGGCAATTGCGTAGCCAGGAAACAATTTCGGAGGTTTTCCATTGGACATGGTCGCAAAAGTTAAGTTTTTTGTAATTTTTTTACATATGAAAGCATATAAAAAATGTCGGCAATTTATTTTGGGGGTTTGAATCCGTAACCAACCAACCCCCCATATACGCCCATGATCGGTGGATTTCACCGGAAATTCTTTATTGCCCTACCCTGTGAGCCATAGGAAGAACCGTCTTAAAACAAGAGCGCGTCACAACGAGGCTACTTGCAATGGATGAACTGAATTTGAGATCGATGTGCTGTCTGTGTTATATCAGAATCAGTGTTGTAACGAATCGTTTACAGCGAGTCTCCGGTGTATTAGGCCTACTTATGTATCATGAAAAGAGGGTCATAGAAGTCATTAGAATAGAATAAAACAGACGAGAATAGTACAGATAGGATTAAGAAGGCAGTTCTATATAAATTCTTATGGCCACCAACGCTACTCATTGTGCGAAAACGTTTAGTTAAAAGTGTAATACATCGCGCCCTTTGTGTGACGTCACAATAAATTTTTTCAAGACGTCATTATTCAATAACGGCTTCGTTCATCTTAAGCTTCGATGCTTGTATATTTGAAATTATTTCAATTATTGCAATTGATTCGCTTAAAATTTGTTCTCGTCGGCGTTTTACTTCGGCAATAGCACTGAGTTTGTTCTCTTGTGAGTTGCTCAGTCAGCATTTACCGACAACCGATTAGCGTTTCTTGCAATAGCCTATTAATATTGATTGTGAGTTTGTGGGAAGAGGTGACATTTCTTCTTCTGCAGATTCTAGTGTTGCCCTTATATACGCCATGCCCAAGAAACGAACGTCAACTGTATCCAGGAATGACGAACAGACGACTAAAGGCTCAGACTGCGAATTAGTGCAAGGTAAGTTTTAATACTACGTTCTTCACTTCTTAGTTTTTTTCACGGACTATCAGGGGGTGGTTACCACCCCCCCTGGATTTCGTGTTTGGTTTTACATATCATAACTTGTAATATAGCAACTGATTCAGCATTCATTTCTGCACAGAATAGTATATTTAGTTGTACATTATGTGAATGCACCTCGAAATTACATCACTTTTAACAACGGAACCCATTAATTAGCAATATTGTATATTATTGCGTACATTTAATGTACTTTTTGGATAAACAAATATAAGATTATGTGTGTTTTGAAACTAATCTATGTATAAAAGATACACAAAATCATCCCTACACATGTTTATATAGTATAAATGTACATCCATACATATATATCCATACATATATATCGGTTTACGTTATAAAGCTGTATTCAGCCATTTTCACACAGATTACGCGTATTATTATTTATTTTGATCACTTCCGGTATTCAAAAGACAAAGATGTAGGTATGCAAATGAAGCCCTTCATTCCCTCTAAAGAATGGTATCTTTGTTTCTCTTCCAGGAAGACAAATGAATACGCTACAGACAAAAAACTAAGGGGGGAGTCCTTCCATTCAGCCATTTTTCACGCATGTTACGCGTATTATAATTTATTTTGAGCACTTCCGGTTGTCTCAGGTCAACTCAGTGACCATAGAAATGTAGCCCCACATTCCCCTCTATAGAATGGTATAATTTGTGTCTCTTAATATTAAATGACGGATAAGATATAGTCGAAAATCTAGGGGGTGGTATCCACCCCCTCTGGTACCTCGGGTATATTGGGTATAACTTTTGAACGGTGTGAGATATCATCTCACATTTTACCTCAAAACGTGTGTAAATGAACCCCCTACAGCTACCTAAAAGGTCAAATTTTTTATTCCATACGGAAAAAGTTTGAGATGAAAAAAACTAAAGGCTCAGACTGCGAATTAGTGCAAGGTAAGTTTTAATACTACGTTCTTCACTTCTTAGTTTTTTTCAGTGAATCAATCATTGAGTCATTGAATCATTTCTCATTTTATGAGTAACACTTCAGAACGTTTTTCAGAACTATCGGTAGCTGTCCAATCCTGAGAACATTTTTCTCATAAACAAAGAACGCCTGACAGCCAATATGGCTACAGTATTATAGCTTCATATATTGTATTGTATTAAAAAACATATTCGTGTTTATTATAAATTATTAATTCGTCAAATAACAATCCCCGACAGCAGCCATACATGTATATACGTTGGGCCCACATCGGGCACACATACACTGGGCCCGAAGCGGTCCACCGGTTACCACAAGGCGGACCATCGCTTAGGATAGGCCTTCCGTAGTGAGAGCTTAATATTAATTTCACTAGTAGCGGCGCTCTAGGAATTTGTAATTTACAAAACAAAAAGAAGTCAACAGTTAACGCTTGTAAGTTAATTGTATTGTATTGTATTGTATTGTATTTGAACACTTGTTATAGCGCCCCAACCAAATTTCCCATTCAGAGGCGCTCCCGACTACTGCGCGAACGCTTGAATCGGAGTTTCACGCCGAAGCGCATGAGCAATTGCAAGTGAAGGACTTGCCCAGGGTCCCTACGCGGCGACTTTGGGGTGGGATTCGGACCCGCAACCCTCCAGCTGCAGGCACCGAACATACCCCCTAAACCACCGCGCCCCAGTTGTATTGTGATGTGTTGTATTGTGTGTTGTATTGTACTCCACGTTTATAATGCGACCGAGCCACCCCGCAGTAAAGATCCGAGAAATTAATCTCTGATAAACCGACCCGACCGGGAAGCGAACCCGGGGCGCCGGTGCGACGAGCGGGCACCAACCCACTCGGCCACTCAGGATCCTTTGTAATGTTAATTAAATAGCTGATTACAATTACAATTTCTCAACGTACCAACATTGTGGATATCCATCTGAAAACGGCTTGGTTTTGGAGACGCTTATCGCTTGGTGCCTACCATGGGCGTATTAGGGGGTTGTTGTACGGTTCAACCTCCCCCAAATAAGTTTCCGAAATATTTTGTATATGGTTTTACATGCAAAATACACAAAAGCTGAACTTTTGCGACCATTTTCAATGGAAACCCCCCCAAATCTTATAACTCCTCCGAAATTTTTTAATGGCTACCCCCATGTGCACATCAATCAGTGCAAACCAAGCAGTGGCTGCTAATTGGTGTTGGTGTCCCAGTCACCTTTAGTATGCCTTCGTTAATTAAATTGTTAATTAACATTTAATTCTGATGCCAGTGCCTTACCTGTTCCGGCGAGGTAAGCAGCGCGCTGTGAGACTTGCCAGCAGATATGTTGTACGTATCGACAATCGTCTCTGGTGAATCGATCGATGTTTAACTCCTCCAGAACGAGTCTTGTGTTCGTCAGAGGACCAAGAGGATCATCACTACGAAGAATTAGAATACGCATTATATTCAGTCTGACCTTATACATTTCGTCTTTAATATTTTGTTATTATTATTATTGTTATTGTTATTAATATTATTATTGTTTCTATTGAGGTACTTCATTCCCCCTATTGGAAATTATAAAATGGTGTATTCTGGAACGGCTACCCCTCATATGTATTAAGGGTTTAATGAAAGAACCACTGAAAGCAACGGCGTTATTATTATTATTATAATTATTATTATCATTATCATTATATTATAGTAGTAGTATTATCATTAGTATTAGTATCATAATAATCCATCATCATCATATAAAATCATATTATTATCATCATCATCATAATCAATTAATCATCATCGTCATCATCATCATCATCATCATCATCATATCATCAGTATCATCATCATCATCAGTATCATCATCATCAGTATTATTATTATTATTATTATTATTATTATTATTATTATTATTATTATAGACCATTATTGTTCCTCTAAAATCAGAGTTATTATTATTATTATTATTATTATCATATCATCATCATCATATCATCATCATTATTATTTTTAATTATTATTACATTATCATTATCACTGTTATCATTGCCAACAGGGCTGCCGACAGAATTCCAGGCCCCTAGGCAGAGCAGTCACGGGCCCCTCACTATCCTTAGACTTTATGAGAAATTTTGTTTAAAACAAACTGAAATAATTATAGTGCAGATACGACCCTACAGAATTATATTTATATGTGCAACTAATGTAGTTACGTTTCCGTAATATTATATTTTATAAGGCATAAAATCATAGACTTTGTATATCTGATTATAATATATTTCGTAAGTTGATTGCGGGCCCAGCCCGTCCCCTAAAAGTCGCCGGGCTCCTGGGTATTTGCCCCTCTGCTCCCCCTCTCGGCAGGCCTGACTGCCAACATCTTTAACGTGCACATGGTCACACAGAAATCGTTACATTCAATCTTACATCGCACTCAGTCTTAAATTCAGTCTAAGGTTGCAGTAAATCTAAGGTTGAATTCGTCTAAGGTTTTAGCCTTAGGATGTCGTATATATTAAATCATGAATATTTATATAGCGCTTTTTAAACCTTTCAGTGTGCATACCTTTCTATTTCCGAGATGTACTTGGTGTAGAACCGATTCCTTTCGAATAGTTCGTCCGATCCCTTCCCTCCGAACAGGAGACCTTTCAGGGTCAATTCGCAGAGCAGCAGACGGACCAACTCGCCCATGTACATTCCCGATATCATCTTCTCAAACCTGAACATAACGACGCATAAGTATACGCCAATGTATTAGTAATCGTAGGTGTAATTAGTAACTTCTATTGCGCCGGTGTCTCAATCAATCAATCAATCAATCAATCAATCAATCAATACTTTATTGTTCACCAAACAATTCAAATTCAGCAATACGTACGACAGGTATGACAATCCAGTGACAATGGGACCCTTGTTAGTTCCGCTAACAGGGTCGAGCTATTACAATCAGGCATTACTCAAACATGCTTTACAATATTTTTTATTTCCTCTAATGCACAAGGTATAAACCGATGGTGAACCAAAATTAAGCCAAAAATCAGATCAACACGCAGAAAGTCAGTACACTTATTGTAAAATAGTCTTTTAACATATATAGGCCAAAACTTGTGTAGGCCTATAGTATACATTGCACGCAAAAATCGGTCTTTCAATACGCAAGCTTGGGCTTGTATACTCGTGTATGATTCATGCATTGCAGTTGTGGTGCATTTGGTTTAATTAGATGCGTTCTTTAACTATACTCAGTATACTGGGTCTATACTGTTGAGCCTGCGATGGATGGAAGGCTGTAATTATCTGTTCGATGTGTTGGTATACTAGTATACAGCAGCGTCAGACTGTTTACTTTATCATAATGAATTGAACGACAATTATTCATCTGTCACTGTCTCAAAGATCGAGTTCAACAACTGCGACATACATTGTTGTTATGGCTCTCAAATTTACCTCAGAGGCCTTCGGAAAGAGCAGCTGAAGTCGATGAACCATTTGACTTTTAGACACACCAATGTGTTCCCCGATTAGTGTGTCTAACTATTATTATGATAACTATAGTATATAATAGTCTAATGGTTAGCTTGCTGGAATGCAGGTCAACCTAAAGGTCGGGGTTCAAATCCCCTCCAAGGCAGAAACTTTGTTTAGAAATGTCTGCTCCACATCTCCCCAAACCGACTCAGCTATGATGAGTACACTGACCGTACACTGTCGATGGGAAGATGAGACGGCGAGGGAAAAGACTGACCATCAGCCTTTATATGCCAAGGCTGAGAAATGAAGTCGTTAACACTTCATACCCATGGCTGCCTCAGGCCTACATTAAGGGACTGCTTTTCGTATTCTTCTTCTTCCTCCTCTTCCTCTTCCTCCTCCTCTTCCTCTTCCTCTTCCACATCTTCTTCATAACATGTTTGTTTGAACGGCACGTGACTTTTATAGGTTTGTATCAGTTCCTACTACCGCTTTCCACTAAAAACAGAGTTTGATGGGCCACATAAACTACTTAATGGTCTTCGAATGACAAGAACGGTTGTTGCTGAGTCCTGCGTAGTAGACTTTAGCCATGGGTCCATCTCTTAGCGTACTACACCTGGACTCCGGTTGAATTTAAAGGGGACACAACGATGTTTATGAGTCTGTGAAAGTCAACGCTATGTTGTGCCACTAAAGCCTTGACCTTAATCTAGGCTTAGGTTGTTTGTTTCAAGTAGACGGAATATTAGACGCGGGTAATTAGATAGACATACAGAGACAGATAAACAGACAGGCACAGACAGACAGAGACAGAGAAAGGGAGGAGAAGAGACAGAGACAGAGAGACAAAAAGATAGACAGATGCGTAGAGGACAAGCGGACATAGGCCTACATGAAAGACAGACACAGTGAGAGAGGCAAGCATACATACAAGAAACAGATTGAGACACATGTATAAGGACAGATACAGAGATACGGAGACAAACACGTACATACAGACAATGACAAATAGACATACAGAGAATCAGAAACAGGCATACAAAGCCACCGACAAGAAGCCGACAAACAAGAGTCTCAAAAACTGAAAACTGAAAAAATATCACATGGTAAACATTTCGCAAAAGAAACGGATAGATTGTCAAAGGGAATCCGGAATTCAGTCCACACTTCATCTCTTACCAGAACTGAACTTAAAACCTACCTAATGTCAAAGCAAAATAGCAAATGCTTCACTATACTGATATTGCATGGGGATGGGATGGGGATGGGGACAGACCCACGAGTATGGGGTGGGAATGGGGTGATTTTTGCCCCTCTGTCACTCTCTAATTGCATGTAAAACAGAGCCAGCTGAAAGTCTTGCAAGGTAGCTTCCAGTTTGTGATCAAGTATTTCAATAATAATTCAAAAACTGGTTCACTTAAAAAAGTAAATGGTTAAGATATACACTCTGGATACGACGTGAAAAAAACGACTACTTATGTCTACAATAATATATGTACAAAGCTGATCTGTTGATTGATTTATATATTTTTTATTCTATATATATATATATAAACTGTTGATCTATCTATCTATATATTTATATATCTATTATATTAGTTTAAGTATATTTTATATATAACCATATGATGGAACAGTTTTGTTTTTACACACGTCTTCTATTATAACGTGGACTAGTCCACAGAGTTCGACTTTTGAATTGCTCGATGACCTTGTTGTCTTGTTTAAACAGGATCCAGTTGTATCATTTTTAGACGTGTGTTTCTGAGAATTTATTTCATATTCCTAGGAATGTCTGCCTCCACAAAAGTTGAGCGTCAAGATGTTTTCGCTGTGTGGTCATATTGTTGCTTTAGCTGTTCCTTCACACGCGTGGATAGGATTTTAATGTTGTTTTAGCTGTATGTATTATGCATTCGGACACTTAAAATAGCGCATTTTTAGGTATCTCACAAAAGCGATTTCTCTGCGCTAGCCAGTAGGCCTATGATGTTTACTGTCATTTGCAACTAGATCATTGCATCAGGTCGCAAAATGTAGAAAGTTCCAATCGAAAAGCACTAGGAATAAATTTAGTCTACAGAAAAGAAAATATCAGGAACAGTTTGCTTACAGTTGATGGCCAGGATTAAGAGATTGAGCGTCCAGGTGGTAGTCAAAGGAATTTCGGAAGAAATCGAGAACACCGTTGTCACCAAAAGCTCCCCACTCCGTGTTAATTATCACCTAGAAAACGTAAAGCAATTCGTAATTGTAAACTTGAGATTTCTACGGCGCACGAAAAAACGAAATCGCGGGAACCAACTTATTCACAGGCGTTCAGTCAAAGCAAAGCACTTGAAGAAAGCCATTCTATTCTATTTTCTACCATTAGCCTACTTCAGGACTGCGTCTGACGAGTCTCTCTTGAAAAAGCGCGTTTTATAAACCTGTGATTACAATAACAATTATGCAACATGTTATGGTTCGGGAGTTTTTGCACAGCTAATTAATTATCTTGTAAACAGTATGACTATCTATTGTTAATACACATATATTATTATAAGCAGCCCTAAAAAGCAGTATATATTTATTCATAATACCTGTTTTGGTTCGTTCTTGTCTCCATCCCAGAGTTCTACTTTATCAATGTCTTCGACGTAACAGCAATTGGTTCCCGTACCTAAATCAAAAAATTCGTTCCCGTATACCTAAATCGAACAATTCGTTCCCTACCTAAATTAAATAATTGTTTTTCCGTACCTAATGCAAACCGACCCTCTGTAGTCATTCGATCGTTACCTATAACTTCTATTGTTTCATGTATAATTTCGTTGAGCAAAGTGACAATAGTTAGCCTACTAAACGCTGGTTAAAACTCACAATGTAATATTTAATGTTTCGGATTTAACACACAACAGTCAATGTGCGTCAAGCAGTTAAGTTTATCCTTTCCACTTGCTACCATCCATCCATCCATCCACCAATCCACCCATCCATCCATCCATGATCCATCCATCCACCCATCCATCCGTCCGTCCGTCCGTCCGTCCGTCCGTCCGTCCATCCATCCATCCATCCATGTATCTAATAAGAAGCCATGATTATCTAGCATGATTTCGACACCTGTGGGATGACGGGCTGAGTTGGGCTTTGTCATCCAATATGCAGCTAAGAAGGCATGATTACCTAGTATGACTCCAACGCGGCAGTGTGTGTCCGTATGTGCGGCTGTCATCAACACTCCAACGTTATCGTTAAGAATGGCAGTGCACACGACGTTCAAGCCCTGTCAAAACAAATGTATTAACCATAAGTGTGACAATTATTTTAATTGCAACAGAGCATAAGCCTAGTACAGCGTATTTTAGGAGACATAAAAAGGCGCTAAAGAAAAAGAAACAGCTATGATCAACCGATAAACGTATAAATAAAATGTCCCTTCTGTTAGCTTGACGTTATTTTATTGCTTTGCTACATTACACTTCTGGGTAAAATACGCTGTTGCTCCAGGTTAGCCTGGTTAGGGGACTGTGGGAGCTATGGACAAAAATGTCATCACCCTAAAACCTTATCCCAGCCAAAGGCTTTTTCTTAACAAACTTGTTTTTTCGAATATTATTATTCGCAAGATAGCAACAAAGTTCAACAACAAATACAAACATACGGACAACGCATGCGTATAAGACTATATTAGATGGATGGATAGATGGATGGATGGATGGATGGACCGTGGACGGACGGACGGACGGACGGACGGACGGACGGACGGACGGACAGACGGACAGACAGACAGACAGACAGACAGACAGACAGACAGACAGATAGATAGATAGATAGATAGATAGATAGATAGATAGACAGTGCTACACGAATATTTAGAATAGCAGAATATATTAGAATGCCTGCTCTGTACCCCTTTCCTGGCTATGGCTTCCTGCAGAAGTATGACAACATCCTCCTCTTCCACACCACTGCACCTGAAACCCTTCGTCCAGCGAACGAGTCTGGCCGAAGCCAGGCCATCTTGGATGCAGGGAAAAGAAAAGGTGAAGCCCAGTGGAAGAGACTCAGCTGATGACAACAACTCCTTCCTCAGCTCCAACTCATCGAGGAATTCGGAAATGCACTCAGCAATGTGATCGAACAGCTACAGAACAGAACATTTCACAGTTAATATTTAACATTTATTATTGAATATTGAATATTGAATATTTAACATTTAGCATTTAACAGTTAATATTTAACATTTAGTATTGAATATTTAATATTTAACATTGAGCATTTAATATTTAACATTGAGCATTTAATATTTAACATTGAGCAATTTAACCTTGAGCATATTTGAAAGCCACGTCAGAAAGAGCAGCTTATTCACCGGCGCTGTTTGTTAGTGATAGCACTGACTTGGCTCGGGAGCGTCTCTGAATCAACGAGTGGCGCTTTATAAATGTACAAATACACTTACAATTTGCAATTACAATTACAATTAAAACCATGTTAATTCTTTCAAACATGACCGAAAGATTTAAGCTACGTGAAAACCACTGAAGTGCGACCCAAAAGCTAAAGCAACTATCGTCCGGCTGACGGCTGTGATCGAAAAACAAAGAAATCATTCAACAGTTACCACACAATAAGAACAAATTCTATTGGCATCGTGCGTCTGTGAACAAATGTTAGGATCCAATGACCCTATGATCTTACCGCCGTTCCAGATCCGATCATGATCCTCGTGGGAATCAGGTAGACTTTGCTGGTGACCTCTGGTGGATCGAGGTGACCTCTGAGGTGGACCAGAAGAACCCGGAAGTTGGTACCTCCGAGGTCCAGCGCCAGGTAACGACCAGACTCTAAGAAGTATCATCGTCATCAGATGCATTCTCCCAATAGAATACTGTGCACGCTTCTTACATGCTCATTAATATTAACGCTCATTAATATTAAGTTATTAATATTAAAACTCATTAATATTAACGCTCCCTAATTTTAACTCTCATAAATATCGTAATCGTAATCTCCACACTTCTAAAGCGCCACTCGAAAGCTAAGCGCAGGACACCGGCTTATTGACGACCGCTGCGTCTAATCAGAAGGGTTGTCCATGGGCGTTCGCAGGGGGGCGCAAGGGGACGCATGTGCGCCCCCCTGGATTTTGCGCATATTTGCAGAGAATGTTTTAGTTTTTGGTTTGGACCTATAGACTCTGTTTAGGCGGATTTTTGAAAATTAGAGACGTTCTCTCTTGGTAATAATTATGGAAATTCACAATGTCAAGTACCCGAGACGGCGAAATGCATTCAGTCGTTTCGGCTAATTTGTATCGTATTCTCTCGTGTTGTTTTTAAGGCGATCTCTGCCACGTAAGCCGCGTAGTCAGAACTTTATATATATAATACATATATATATATATATAATTATAATTATTATATATACACACAAATGTACATATATATATATATAGCCTATAAACATATATAATTGACACTGGCTGGAGCGACAGTCTCTAAATAATCAGATTCTTCCCTTAGATGCGAGCTAACGCACGTTCTGCCAGACTTTTTAAACATAGGCCTACCCCGCTCGCTTCAGAACCAGTCCCAAGCCTGGATGAAGGAGGAATGCGAACCTATTGATCTTTGTTGTCGCACGGGTCGTTAAACTGAAACTTCTACTACTACGCTTTGTGAGTCATTCGGGCAGTATCACAGGAACGGAAGGTCAAAACGTGGATTCGTTCCACAACAAGACAGTGACGACCGTTTATCAGGTCTCTGCATGATGAGTGTACATCGAAAAAAATGTCAGACAACAAAGACGGATTTATAGATAGAGTGATAAATCAGTTTGGACAAAACCCAGACGATTGCAATTGTTATTTTAAGAATAAGGTCAGATTTCAGTCCTATAAAATTTAGTTATCATAATAGTTTTTGACAATGAATTTCTATGAATATTTTCGCATGTTGGGATCCGCGCCAGAGGATCGAGAGGTAGCCATGCGCCGATGGGAGCGAGCGTAGCAGGTGAAGGAATCGGTTGCTTTCGACGGGTGTAGGACATTGTCCCCCCTGGACATTGTCCCCCGGACATTGTCCCCCTGGACATTGTCCCCCCTGGACATTGTCCCCCCAGGGTAGGACATTATCCCCCCAGTCTAAGATATAATCGTATAATATTCTTGCGGAAATATGTATATGTGTATATATTTTTGTATATGTATGTGTAAGTATACATAAATATGCATATATATATATATATATAAGTATATACATATTTACATATGTATATATATATATGGATATATATATATTTGCATATGTAAATATGTTTGTATATATATGTATTTATATATATATACACATATATATACATATTTGGATCTAAGTATATATATGTATATATATGTGTGCATATGCATATATACATATATATATGTATATATATGTATGTATCTATATATATATGTAAATATGTATATATATGGTTTCTCAGTGAGTTGTGACGTTTCGAAGTAGGCCTATATTGCAACAAAAAAGTATTTGGCGTCCGGGGTGCATGAACCCCACATAGTATGCGGCGGTTTAAGGGTTAAGTTTAGGCCTACACCTGAATGAAATAGCCAAAAAAACGGCAACTAAGGTTTATCAATGACATGCAGACTATAGGCTATTTACACAGAGGGGGGATAATGTCCAGGGGATAATGTCCTACGCAAAATGGGAGGGGGGACAATGTCCAGGGGGACAA
>JACEVL010001021.1:100000-140000 GCA_020284085.1 Aporrectodea caliginosa
TTGAAAGCCTTTGAAGCATGGGTGCATTCAGCTTCATGAATACACGAGTTTCTAAATTAACTGACAAATTGCATAATAAAAATATCGCATTTTTCGTTCTCATTTATGTCGAATTGTCCATATTGCACTTCCTATTTTTATTTTTTGTATTAACGAAAATAAAGATGAATTTTCGTTAGTGTTATTTTCGTTATAGTTATAGTTATAGTTAATGATATTTTTTAGTTATAGTTATAGTTATCGTTAACGAAGTCATTTTATTTTCGTTAACGAACATTTTCGTTATCGTTATCGTTAACGAGAATCACACTGATGTTTAGGCCACACTAATTTCTATCAACCACTACTTCAGCGTTACGGTACAAAGGGCGCTTATTGGCTCTGAGCCAATGGCTGTGCAGTATTATTACCCACCTACGTCCCAACCCACCGACCCACCCCCAGGGCCTATAGACCGCATTAATCATCTCGCTTACCTCTTTTCAGTTTACCCTATCAACAGGCCGTCAAACTTATTCTTCGCCCCCAATGAAATGTGACATATATTTGGGAGCGTGTCTTACCAACGCGTTTAGGGAACTTAAGTTTTACGATGGCGAGACCCTGCCTCTGGCATACGTGAGTCGCCGCTTTAGAAATCTTGCTCGGATCACGACAAGAGCGCCCCGATGAAGACTTAAGAACGCAAAGCACGGAAAAGAAAATGGTGGTGAAAATTGTACTGTAGCCTACTTTGTTGACGTGTATTTACGGATTGCCGAAGTGCAGCAAAGTTTTCGACTGTATTACAAAAAGTCAATTTAAATATCGCCCAGTTTTAGACTGAAATGTCTGAAAGTAGGTACTACTACTAAACTACTACTACTGCTGCTATTGCTTGCTGCTGCTGCTGCTGCTGCTGCTGCTGCTGCTGCTACTACTACTACTACTACTACTACTACTGCTACTACTGCTACTACTGCTGCTACTGCTGCTGCTACTGCTGCTACCACTAACACTACTACTACTACTACCAGTACTACTACTACACAGTGTTTACAAAAGTCCGATTTGGAACGCGAGCGGCATGTTTTGAACCAGCCTAAGCCCGATATCTCGGTACTTGTTTTGAAACACGACCACGTTTCTGTTCGGTGTTTTCCTTTCGAAGTATCCATTGCACGACTGCTGAAACCGAATCCAGACCAGAGCCTAGCTGATGAAACCATGCCAAAGGTTGGAGGACATTTGGACACTGGCGCACATGTGGGCCTTTGCTACAACCCCTACGCGTGCAACTGGGGCGCCGCTTAGGAAAACACTCATGCACGGACAAGGGTGTGTGTGTATATATATATATATATATAAAATATGATATATAATTATATATATAAATATAGATGTATCAATATATATACTGCATTCGAATAAATATAATGGAATATAATATACTCCAAGACTGTTCGAGATATATATATACATAAATATACATATACATATACATATATATATATATATATACTACTGTAACATTCGATATTCGCTGGCACCATACGTGACTATATTATAGAGGCCTAGAGAGGTAGATACATGTAGATATTAAAATCGAGTGGAAATTAATTGTACATAGGCCTACAATCGTAACTGTTTAACTAGTGTGAATGAGGGCAAGGTCAGGGACGAAGTGGAGAGTGCCATTTTGGCCCAGATGTAAACTACCCTGAATTTAAAAACTCGTCAGAGGGTGCGTCATCCACTGTTTACAAGTACAACGTCCGTCCGTCCGTCCGTTCGTCCCTCCGTCTGTGTTCGATTGTAAATTTCAAGAATGGCCGTGAATATATAAATGGCAGTGGTAGAGGCCTAATTTTGCAGCCTTCAGCTGACGTAATCGTCTCCATCTGGATTGTTCTTTAAGAAATGTTTACGGGGCAAATACAGGGGCACCAAAGTTTCCATGATTTCATTGGATTCATGTAGGCCTAGACTGTAGACCATTGGACAGGATGAAGATAGCAATAGGAACATATTCCATTATAATGCGCGGCATTGGTCAGAGATGGGCAGTAATTGAAATTACGTAATTGAAATTACGTAATTGAAATTACGTAATTTCAATTACTTGAAATTGCACAATTTGTAATTTGTGAATTTGTAATTCAATTACATTTCCCATGTAGGCTATTTTGTAATTTGAAATTACATTTCATGTCCCAAAGTAATTAGTAATTTGTAATTCAATTGCATTTTTCCGAGTAATTTGCCCATCCCTGGCATTGGTGGCCTACGCAGAATGTCTAAGCAAGTAGGGCATGCATAGCCATTAGCCAGGCACTATCAAAGTCATATTCTTTATCATTTCAAACCGACAAACGCAGTATGATTACAATTCGGTATGAACGGCTGATCACAAGTTATTACAGGAGTCGAATTTAACTGTATAGGCCTACGAGAGCCATGCAGGGCGCCCATCAGTCGTACATCTAGCCTAATTTTACCAACGCGCCATCTCGCGAATGATAGGCTGAGTGGACCTATTTGGGAGGGTTGCGGGAAGCGTTCCGCTTCCTACTGCTGTTCACGCCACTATACTTCACTACTCTATGGATTCCCCCTTCCCCATAGGACTCGGCTTCAGTCAACTGACCAACGTAGCCTACGTTTAGGCCTAATAAAATTTATTCATGAAATTATAATCGTAATTCGTAATCGTAGACCCCAAATACGTAACACGTACCCTACTCTAAAGCTAAGCGCAGAGTAGCCTACCAGCGGAGCTTATCCAAGAGAGCCGCGTCGAGTCAGATTGTCCAGATATATAGGCCTATACGGCTAACTATAGTTTAGCTCATAATTATACCATTGTATAGTCGTATAAGTTCTGACACAGGCCTACAGTATAGGCCTACTGAACGAATTGTTATCCAACCTTAATATTAGGACCTATTATAGATGTGGGATAGGCCTATATATTTCCGATACCATATATTAGGCATGTCTAATTCATGGGCGGAGTTTATCAGGGGCTAGGGGGGCTAAGCCCCCTCCCATGAATCCACAGACTTGACCATGCGTTATTAAGGTATAGTGCAAATCTCATGGAATAGCCATCCCATCTCTACCAGATCCTTGTCTGCACATGTGACTCTGGTCCAAGTAGACAAGGCATAGCAGCCGCAAGCAGTGGCGTAAATAATGGGGGGGGGGCAGAGGGGGACTGTCCCCCCAAAGTTTTGACTTAAGCCCTTCTGTCCCCCCCAAAAATGAAAACGTTTTCAAGCACGGAAAATGAAATTACCTTTAATATAATTCAGAAGAACTGACCGAAGATGTCTATTATCATCGTTAGTTTCGTTTCAACAGAATGGTGCTGTTAGTACTAATGTTGCCCGTGGGTTCAGCAACCGCTGAGAGAAGTTATTCAGCGATGCGACGCATAAGAAACTGGCTGCGATCAACCATGATGGGACAGGAACGCCCTTTTCGCTGGCTCTTCTGAATATTGAATATGATCTGACAGCTGCTTTAGTCCCCGAAGACCTGGTTCTCATGTAGGCCCTATGCAAACAGTGGAACTAGACGCTTAGTCTACACTGCATTAGCGGGGAGACAGGGGGGACGGTCCCTCCAAAACTTGAGGTGGGGGGGACGGAGCTGCTTATATCCCCCCCAATATTTCTGAAATATTTCACTGAATATAATAATAATAGCTACGAGTGACAGCGAGCAATTTTGTTCAGATGATATCTTAAAATGCTACCATTACAGTGTGGAAATTCAAAAAAATTTAGATAGGGGAGGGGTCACATCCCCTCCCCAAACCCCTCCCCAAACTCGAACACGACTCAAACTACATGTAAGCTACGAGTGACAGCTGGTTCCTATCAGCACTCAAATTATTGAGCAATTTTGTTCAGATGACAGCTTAAAATGCTACCTTTACAGTGTGGAAATTCAAAAAAATTTAAATAGGGGAGGGGTCACATCCCCTTCCCAAACCCCTCCCCAAACTCAAACACGACTCAAACTACATGTAAGCTACGAGTGACAGCTACGAGTTATCAGCACTCAAATTATTGAGCAATTTTGTTCAGATGACAGCTTAAAATGCTACCATTACAGTGTGGAAATTCAAAAAATTTTAGATGGGGAGGGGGCACATCCCTCCCCAAACCCTGCTCGGCGCTGCGCGCCTCGCCGATCGTCCTTCGGCCGCTCCACCAGTCCCCCCCAAACCCAAGACCAAGTCTCCGCCTATGCGCTTAGTCTACACTGCATTAGCGTAGTCGACTAGTCTTTGATGTAGGCCTAAGGCCATAGTGTTAGTTTGTTAGCGTGACTGAGTATTGAGCATAACCGTGTGTATAACTTTGTAACAACTAAAATTCCAGTTCTGTGAGGACAGTTCTTGTAAACTTATAATTACCATATAATTAGGCCTACAATTGTCAACTGTTGAGTTTGAGTAAAAATTGAGTTTATGCTGATTTTCGATTAAACTTTAAGTCGACTGTCCACCTGTTTAAACACATTCACACTTTGTACATCAATTAATCAATTAATGCTTTTAGCTAGCATAGTCGACTAGTCACAGTCTTCGACGTAAGGCCATTACGTACATTACAGCAGTAAAATCCTTCCAAATCCTCTCACCCGAAGGCCAAAATTAGTACCAAGTATGCTCAAAATGCATATGGCGGCTGGGGAGACCCCGACTGGGGGCTCAAATCGCCCCCAGACCCCTCCATTTTAAAGGGGTGCCGCTTCGCGGCAGAGGAGGAGGTGAAAGTATACTTTAGCCCCCCATGAACTAAATCCAAACTCCGCCCATGGTCTAATTGCAATCGTTTAACAGTACTTTAACATGTTGGCGGGCCTAGGCTATATGAAGTAATTAAGTCAGGCGCCTATAATTATATGAGTTTGTAATTTAGGGATGAATCAAAGCCATATATAAGCTCAACAGAACCTTTGAATGAATGTAAACATATGAAAGACTTTCATATGCTTATATTCATTCAAAGGTTGATTTTGATAAAAATTTATCCCGCCACGTAAAAGCAGTTTAGCAATCGTCAACGTCCACTACAAATTTTGTTTGATATTAGGCCTATAGGCTATCGTCTCAGAAAATCTGCAGCTCATTCATCTACGATCGAGTAGGCTACGAGATTCTACGTGGATCTTAATTAATATTTCTGGATTTATCACGATCAGCTTAATTGAGCCATTTTATGTCACTTTAAAATATCAGCCATCGTCTTGCTAGTTTTGCTTTAATAGTTTTATAGGACTAGGCTATAGCAAGTGTATGAATTGACACAACGCATTTATTCAGAACCTACGAATTCTCTCTGTTTGCCAAACTTTGAAGACGTTTGCCTTTAAGATTAGCTCTATAGGTTGTGGATACAGTCACGCCCGACGTGACCCTAATACCTGGGACTAGAATCACGCCCGGTAACGCTATTGGTTAATGCACGTCACATGATTTTGTGGACGTGAAACGCGAACCGACAGATAAATATTCCCGATTGCGGGGGAAGGTTGTTCACCATGTTTTCTAATGACGACACTAACCGTAACCCTGACCCTAACCGACCCTCAAGGTGTCCGCCATTTCAAATTCCAAGGGAAGTATGCAAGTTCACGTGACATGCTTTGGCCAATAACGCGACGGGCGTGAATATAGTATTGGGGTCCCGTTATAACGCCCGGGGCGTGAACGGATCCACTACGTTTAGTTAAGATTATCCCCACAATAATTATTATAGAAGTGATACTTAGCAGTATGGCAAAGAACCAGCGTGAGTTGAGGGAGCGCATGCGCAGATGGCATGTTCGAACAGGGCCCCAGTCTCTGTTCCGTGGAAGCTCTGAAGACCACGTTGTTCGTTTCTCCTCCCAACTTTCTCAGAAGAAGAAAAATGTCGTTTGGCGATCTGAAAACCGCTTCTGGCCTCAAGGCTTTGAACGATTTCTTGCAAGATAAATCGTACATCGAAGGGTATGCAGGATTTCTAGACGATCTCCCAACAGATTGCAGACCGCAATGGGACCACCCTTGGTCTTGTGGCGATGGATTATATTTATGTAGCGCTGTTTTAAGGCGCTAGATTTTCCTAAATATTACTTCTCCGTGTTTTACGAAATATTCCAGTCAAAATTTAAGCACTAACGTTAGATTTATGGGTAATTTTATGTGTAATATATAAACGGCGATAAGTCTTTAAAGGCGTTTATTGACTTTATTCTTCTTGTCGGTTGTGATTAAATGATTACGAAGCAATAGTAGTGGTACTTAAATGTGTCTGCAAAATCGACAGTTAGTCATTATTCGTTTATTCAGAGCTAAAGGTTGTTACAGATACAACGCTTACATCTGGTGCCTATCTATCTATCGGGAGTCACTGAAGTTTATGATCTTTAAATACTTTCCCTTTTTTAAATAAGTAAGTAAGACAGACAACCATTCTTAATCTTCAAATTCACAAAATCATTTCCATTTCAAGAATTTTTTATATAGTCTGTATGATTAAAGTTTTGTTGACGGTCAAACTTGTAATAAGATGATGATTTTGAAGTGCACAGTGCAGTGACTTTTAGATGCTGTAATTCAGTTGTGCAAATTCACACCAAATAGCTTGGTTTCTTCTTGAATATTAATGTGCGAGTCCTTGTAATAGATTCACGTTTCAGTATGACTGCGCATTACAACTTTTATAATAATAATAATAATATATGATGCTTACAAGAATCCTTGAGCTTGCATAAACTATAGAGGCAGTATGATGCAAGTGAATACAAAAATATGTAAATGGACATCACTGCTGCCTGCTGGTTATGACTAAGAATTTCCATTCATTTTTTAGATATCAGCCAAGTCAGGGAGACACGGCTGTGTTTAGCAAGCTTGCTGGTCAGCCAGGAAACGACTACGTCAATGTGCTCAGATGGTACAATCACATCAACTCATATGGAGCTGAGAAAGCCAGGTATAACGATTTCCTTCAATACAGCCTATTGTTTCTAAGTACTGAGTTGAATGTTTTTATGAGTGTTTTATAAGTTATCACTTGCCTGACCTTACCTTGAACCAAGCCAAATAAATATCAAATTAAGCATTGTCTTTGATATATTCACCAGTTTAGATAAAGAGATGATGAAATAGCTCTTTTTAAACCACTCTGTATTTAAGTAAGTATAGACTGTTGGATAGTAAAATTATTCAAAAAATAAATTGGTAATTTTGTAAATTATTACAGAACTACATGAGTTTATTCACTTTTTGATTTCATTCAGTCATATCTAAAATCGTTATTTCTGTTGTGGTTCTCTATACAGTTAGTAATTGTAATTGTAATCGAACATTTATATAGCGCCGCTCAAAATTCAGCAGCGCTCTGTAATACCTTGGTCGTTGTTTTCAAATAGTTTTCCTGGTCAGAAGTCTTCAGGAGAGGTGAATGGACCGCCACCTGCGAAGACGGAGGAGAAGGCAGCGGAGGATGATGATGATTTCGATCCATTCAAATCTGACGAGGAAGATGATGCGGAGGCAGAAAGAATAAAGCAGGAACGCCTGGCTGCATACGAAGCCAAGAAATCCAAGAGTATAGCCATTTTTAGCATTCTAAAACAATGATTGGCTAGGGAACTCACCTTGTAGTGTGGAAAGTATGGGTTTGAGCATCCTGAGATGTATATTGCATTGGGACCTTGGAACAAATCCTTCACTCACAATTGTTCAGCGCCTTCGATTCATGCGTGGTCATTAGACGGTGTCACTTAATAAAAGAAAAAAAGGATTTGTCTGGCTTGGTAACCACGGGCAATATCGAAATTTGGCTTGCCTCGTATGCAGCATTGCTTTCCCAGGTCTCTTTCTCCACTACTGCTTGTGAGTTGGGTTGGGTGTCACCTAGGACCAGCAATTGACTTCACCCAGACTATGAAAAGTGTTTGTTGAATGCACTTCTACCACTTTGATGCACTTCTACCTAGGACCAGCAATTGGCTTCACCCAGACTATGAAAAGTGTTTGTTGAATGCACTTCTATCACTTTGATGCACTTCTACCACTTGTGCCTGTTCTCGAGCATTACTTTAGGTTTTGATTTTATATCATAGTTCTGTTGTTTACCTTTCTTCTTTTTAAATCGTGTGAAATTGAATGCATTTGCAGAGGCTGTCATTATTGCAAAGAGTAACATCGTACTCGACGTCAAGCCATGGGACGACGAAACGGACATGGCTGAATTGGAAAAGGCCGTCCGAACAGTCGAGGCTGATGGTCTCCTGTGGGGAGCATGTATGTTGCCTTTCCTATATGCCTTTATGTGAAACAAACATGACCGGAAGTACCGTTAAAACCAGAGTTTATATCACTAGAGTGTACATTTAACATAACGCTTATACCATGAGTGTGTGTTTTAGAGTATCCATCAGTATATGCATATTTTTCTTTTGTATGTGTATCTATCTATCTGAACATTGTAATTATAGTTATAATCATAAATTTATATAGCGCCTCTTCATCAGAATTGCTCTCGACTTAATGATGGAAAACCAGGATCGAACAAAATGGTTTTCAAGCTCTTACAGAACAGATAAAGAAAGACCAATGAGCTCATGTTGTAAGATGCTAGGTAGCCTATTCCAGAAAGTTGGACCAACAACAATGAAAACCTCTGTGCTGCACTGTGGATGTTCTGGTTGGGAGAACAACTAGCCTGTAAAAATGTCACAATATGGCTGAATTCTATTGTTGAAATTGTAGTATTTGTGATTATGGAATGTGTTGACAGCTTTCACGTTTTAGATCATTAAACATATGTGTAAAGTGTAGTCCTAAATTTAGTGTTAAATGACTTTCTTTTGTCACCATCTTTAACTTTTATGTACTGAAAAATAATTGTCATTGATGATTCTTTGTGGTTCCCAAGTCGACATAAGACATGTTTGCCTTTTATTCATTTTTCGACTAGTTTTAATTACAGTTTAATACAAAATTGCTTTTAAATTGTATATACAATTGCGTTTCTGTAACTGTTGTTGTAAATTTTTTCTCTGTGTAGCTAAACTTGTACCGTTGGCCTACGGTATTAAAAAACTACAAATCACCTGCGTCGTAGAAGATGACAAGGTATCTACTTATGAACCTTCTGTGTCTTTATATTACATTCAATGAAAATTTACACTTTTTGCATTTAATCAAGGCATATACGGATAACTTGGATCTAGAGTTGCGATTAAGATTTGCCATAAAAGAATGTCATACTGTTCCTAATGGGATGTTAGTGACGGGATAATTTCCTTGTCATAGGGTCCAAACCAGTTTAGGGCAAATTGTGGTCCTAAATAAAAATCGATTGCTTGTTATTTACATCAGAGCTGAACTAAGTACTAAAAAGTCAGTACTTGGTGACAGAGGCAGCCATACACAAAAGCTTGACCAAAGTTGGAACGTGGCATCAATTCGGCTGGCTTAAACCTCTATTTGTTTTATGTGAAGATTGATTTATTGGAAATGATGCTCAAAATGAACACAGGAGCAAATAAGCATTTCTTGGTGTGGTGAAGATAATGCCCAAATGTTATATACAGATTGTTTACTTCCTGTTTAGTAAGCAGTTGAGAGATCTATGCCTATGGATCAGTAAATATCTTCATTCATTTTAAGAAATAATTTTGTTTTTAGTTTATAAACTTTCATATTCACATCAGAGACTTTAATGTGTTTGCTTGCATCAATTGTCACGATAGTTAACATAATATTCGTACAAATTTGATGTTTGTGTCTTTCATGTATTTTGATATTTTAGTAATTGTATTGTTTTTTAAATCCGTGTTTAATTTACATGACCATTTTGTAACTTTTCAGGTTGGAACCGATTTCCTTGAAGAAGAAATAACGAAATTTGAGGATCTAATTCAATCTGTTGACATCGCTGCCTTCAACAAGATCTAGACATAATCTCAAAAATGCAGAGCTCCTATGTTGGGACTTTAAATTTTCTTTTTGAGGCAATTGCATTAGCTAACTTTGAGGCACATTAAACGGAAATAGCAGGTGTTGAACGAACTAATAAAGCTGTTGATACAGGTATTCGAAATTGGGTTAGAAAAAAGATATCCTAATGGCAGGGAAAGGTGTGGGATCACAGAGGCGCTTGTCGGTATTTGTGTTGCAATAAATGAATTGTGTAATTTAGAGTTGCTAATTTTTATTATTAAGAAACTAAATCGCATGAATGAGTAACACTTTAGTGACAAGCTGCATTGGTTTCTCAATTGCTTTTTGTTAAACTTATCGTCTCCTACTACAGTGTAATCACTTGATGCCAACTGCAAATCCTGCTATTAAATGCAGTGTAGGTCCGAATGGACATCTGATACACCTGTGCCGAATAAGGATACATGTATTAAATACATTTATAGATACAATAAAATATTAATCAAGGAAGTTGACCCAAAATGAATACTTTGTTCCCTTCTTTGGCATTACCATCCTCATCTTAGAGGCTGTATGTATGACCTTGCAATACTAAAATATTGATTGATGGGCAACTGTACTATGGGGAGGTGCCTGCTTTGATAAGGAACTCCGATCAAATCACTGAAAAATGAGCTAGATTGAGGCCAAAAAGTAAAGTCTTACATTTCCTGCTTCGTGTTGCTAAAGTCAATGTTTAAAGCATATGAAATACTTATGCTAAATTTTGTCTGCAACGTCCGCATATGACAAAACCACTTCCTGTCTGCATTTTTTGTTGAGCAAAAAATTTTGTTTCTCTGCAAATATTTTTTCTCTGCAAATTTTGTTGAGCGCTTCTGAGAGACTCTTAAGTGGCGCTTTATAAATGTTTTATTACATTTAGGTGAGTAACAATGACCCATTCCTCTCCTCTTTTCAGGTGTCCTTAATAAATTTCTATTAATGTCAAAGTTCATTTTAAGAAATCGATTACTATAATATTCGTTTAATACCGGCGCACTCCTACGATCATCCGTTCAAGATGACCACACACTTTCCACCAAAACCACGTACCAGATACTTGTGCATGAAAAAAGATGGCAGCACTAATTACCTACGTCATTGTGCAGATTTCTCTGCACCAATGCGTTGTCTGTGTTGCAGAGTTTGTTGCAGAGCAAAGGTCAAGATTGTTTACTTCCGTTCTGTCTTAAGGCCCGGGCTTTGCGATTAAGTAGTGGCATAAGTGGTCCTCAGTTGCATCTATGCTACAGATCAGGGTTAAAGGGCAAAGGGTCCCTTGAGCTGGTCTTGTCCTTGTACGCAGTGATTTGTTCGATTTCTGATTGCATTAAGACTTAAACCAGTTTCTTGCTTTGGAACTCCTTCAAGATCTGTTTGCTACACAATGGCCACGGATAAGAAAGACTCCCTAATGGGAGCAGCAGTTCTGGCTCAGGCTCTCAAAACGCAGGTACGTTAACGTTTTTCACCTTATTTGTTTAAAATCTTGTTATGACCTGGGGATGGAAGAGGAGGGGAAAGGGCAAATGTCTAGAGCCTGTTGTTTCTGACGGGTTTTCAAGATTCTGTGGTGTATGTATATGTATGTATGTATGTATGTAGGCGCTATGTATGTATGTATGTATGTATGTATGTATGTATGTATGTATGTATGTATGTATGTCTCTGGACTTTATAAAGCGCATTTTAGGACCCCAAAAGCGCGGCTGTTTAAGGGATCTGAAGAGGTGCAAATTTAAGAACGACAGCTATTTCTGTATTAAACGCCAGTGCTGCCATACGTATTCATTCAGAGGACTTATATAGCCAATTATAGCGCCCCTCCAAGATACCTACTCAGAGGTGCTCCCAGCCGAACTCTGGCGATAAAGAACAGTTGTTGGTGACGGCAGAGGTAGTGGTAGCAGCAGTTCATTAATTCATTCATTACAGAGATTATATGGCACCACTTCAAGGCTACTACTCAGCAGCGCTCCTGACTCCAGCACGTCTAAAAGGACAGTTTTTTTAGGTTAGAATAGAACGTATCAGAGTGGACCCTGGAAAGCAAATGTATACTGCCAAGGGGAGCCCATTCCAGACTGTGGGGCCAGCGACAGAAGACGCGGTTCTGACTAGCAGATGTATGGGTGAAAGGGACAAGGAGCACACCCTTCTCTGTAGAGCAGATATATGGACCAGTGGCCCGGGACACCCAGGGTAGTCCTCAGAGCTCTCACAGGTAGACAGGAACAAGGCCCAGCAGGCACCGCCATACCAGAGCAGCGATCCTATATGTGATCTGCTGCTGGAGGGGGAGCCAGTGCAGCACATCCAGAGTATAGCCAGAGATGTGACAGAATCGAGGGATACGCCCAATGAGGCATGTGGCAGTTCTGTATGTAGCACTGGTTACCTTGTAGTAAACAGACTTTCTCAAGATTGCTTTCTTTATTTTGTTTTGTTTGTTACCTAAACTCACAATAATTCTGCTCTGTTGCTTCAGGGAGTCGAATACATGTTTGGCGTTGTTGGTTTTCCGGTCATCGAGTTTGCTGCGATTGCTCAGTCGAATGGCGTTAAATATATTGGCATGAGGAACGAGCAAGCTGTAAGTACCATGAGCAAGTTTCTCTGCTTTTTTGTCTAGCATTAGAAGCAACATTGTCTCTTGTACTTTTCACCTAATAGAGAACGTGGTTTAATTTCTTAAAGTCTTCAAATAGTCTTTCAGTTTACTTTACTCTTGTGCTTTCGAAAAGCACATAAAATCGGAACATCACTGTCAGGTAATGTAATTACATAGTGTAATTAATGTTACTCATATGATTATGTAATGTAATTAATGTTGCATATATAATTACGTAGTGTAATTAATGTTGCATATATAATTACTTAGTGTAATTAATGTTGCATATGTCAACACTTGTCAGTATTTGTCAGAGAAGAATATCAGCATGGACGAGGGATCGCTTCCTGCTGCCCTCCCAAAGGTCAACTCGGACTTTCATTCGCCATTTCATTCTTTGCAAAGCATTTAGAGAAACTAAATATTTATTGTTGTTTTGTTGTATTCTAGGCATGCTATGCTGCTTCTGTTGTTGGCTACCTCACGAAAAGGTAAGTTATGCATTTGAAGAAATACGCAAGTTTTTGGTGAAAAATTATTTGCATAAAAAATTAGTTGTATCTTATTGTATTTATTCTGATTATTTATTTGTAAACACTTGAACCTATGCGCATAAAAATTATCTATTGTTCTGTATATAGTTCTTTAACTTTAGTTATAAATGCTGGATTGATATTTCTATGATGATGATACTCAAATCTACATTTAATTTGACAGTCTGTCATGTTTACAACTCGTCTGTGCAGCTGTTGTCCACTGCCTTTGGTTGAATCCTTGTGCATTAGATATGAACGTGATAAAAGTTACTAATTAATATTAATAATATTTATATTTCTCCTATGCTGTTAACAGCTGTGGCTGAAGATTAACTTTAAGTATGTTACTGTGTTTGCAAAAGCATCCATGCATCTATCCACCATGTAGACTCTCTCTCTGTCTCTCTCTGTGTGTCTCTCTGTGTGTGTCTCTCTCTGTGTCTGTCTCTGTGTGTCTGTCTCTGTCTGTCTGTCTGTCTGTCTGTCTGTCTGTGTCTGTCTGTCTCTCTCTCTCTCTCTCTCTCTCTCTCTCTATATATATATATATATATATATATATATATCTCTCTCTCTCTCTCTCTCTCTCTCTCTCTCTCTCTCTCAAGAATTGACCTTTTGTATTGATTACGACTTGGTTTTGGTGCGCCATCGGTTGGTGCCTTATGCATTAGACACAGACACTGTAGAAGTTGCTAATTAATATAATTAATGATCATGTCTTAATTATCTTTCTTGTTTTATCTACAGACCTGCAGTGTGTTTGACAGTTCCTGGACCTGGTTTGCTCCATGTTATTGGTGGGATGCAGAATGCAAATGAAAATGGCTGGTGAGTTTGCCTTAATTTCAAGATGCACTTCAGTTAAGTAAGTAAGTAAGTATTTTCTTTACCTGTTTCAATTTAACCACTATTGGCTTTATACTGTTCATTTGGGTTACCCAACAGGTGAATGGTTTCCAAATTGGTGTGCTATGGAGTAGCATAGTGCGTGAACAACTCTATGGACATTCTGTCAAATTTCAACCACAAATTTTATCAAATTAAATTTTTCATTAAATTGAAAGTAATTGTTTACATTACTTGTTAAAATACATATTAAAATGTACTAACAGTATTTGTCATTGCACTCGGCATTTTATGCATTTTTTTATCTATATGTAATTTTATATTGTAACTGGTGAGTTTTTTAAAGCAGGCAGAAATGCCAAGACAAATATAATTATAGGCATGTAGTTAAGGGTGCAAAATTTGGAAAGTATAGGTGCTCGTGCAGGTCTTTCACTCAAAACTGGAAACACTGCTCTTTCACAAATTGTATCCCGGTATGTATGTATGTATGAGCACTTGTTATAGCGCCCCTTCAAGATTTCTACTCAGAGGCGCCTTAGCCGACTACAGCGTGGACACTGAATCGGAGTTTCACGCAGAAGCCGCATGAGCAATTGCGAGTGAAGGACTTGCCCAGGGTCCCTACGCGGCGGCTTGAGGTGGATTCGAACCCACAACCCTCCTGCTGCAAGGCACCGAACATACCTCTACACTACCATCTCCACCTCCCTCGCTGTTTCAATTCTAAACACCATGTTTAGCCGTGATGACTATCTGACTGCCTGACCCCTTTGGATTGTGACGTGGAACCCATTCTGACCCTATCTGCCTATCGATTATGTTTTGACTAAGCACCTGTGAATAATCTGGTTCCCACGACTTCGTTTTTGGGCACTGTAGAAATCTCGAGATTATGATTATGATGTGATTACGATTACGATGTTATTATGTTTACGATGGGATTGTGGTCACGAATGTAATAAGTTGAGTTTGTTAGTTTCATTTTATGGCTTCAGTTGTTACTGAATTTGTTAGTAATTTAGCAGTTTTGTCTTGGATTTTATTGATTGCAAAGGCCGCTGATTGTCATTTCTGGATCGATGGATATCGATCAGGACAGCATGGGAGCCTTTCAGGAGTTGAATCAGGTTAAGATTATATCTCCTATTCCTCTTCAATTGCCCTTCTGTCTTTGTCTGTCTGTCTCTATGTCTGTCTTGACCAAGACAAACATACAGACACACACAAACATACAGACAAGTTTGGACATTTAATGATATTTAATTGCATGGTATGTATTTTAATGGATAGTTAAATATAATATATATCTGTGTGTGTATTTAATTATATATGTGGATATATTATATACCTATATATGTGAGTGTATTTATATTTACTTATTTGCATATATACGTATCATATTTAACTATTTATCAAATATACATACCATACCGTTAAATATATCATACTCTGATAACTGATGCGTTTTGTGTTTTTGTGTGATGTCACATTCAACAGTAATTATCTTTTAACTGCACTATTTTAATATTTATTTTTCTTTTGGTGTCGAGCACTTTTATGTGCTATCTATGTAATAATAATGAAAAATATAGTGGTGATGATGATAAGAGTCTTAACTGTAGTCTGTAGTATTAGTGTCACCTATATCAGATCATAACAGGATCATAACTGTAACATTAATAATTGTTTTTACGATGTTTTATCAGGTTGCCGTGACAAAACCGTTTGCTAAGTTTTCAGCTCGACCTAGCAGCATAGAAAAGATTCCGTTTTATGTGGAGAAGGTGAATTGTTTTGGCTGTTTTGTCTAAGATTATTGTTTATTTAAATAATCGTTTGTGCTGTTTTACTATGTATAGTGAATTAGGTTTTGTTAGAAGTTCAACTATTTTGCCTTAGGATACTGTGATATTTTAGTTTTATGTATGGCTGCCTAGAATTCTTATGAAAAGAAAATTCATTTTGCCTGTTTTTAGTAACAACTTGTACTTGTTTCTGTTATGTACAGTTGTCATTATTATTATTGTTGTTGTTGTTGTTGTATTTGTTGTTTGGTGGTGGTGGTGGTGGTGGTGGTAGGAATAATAATAATAGTAGTAGTAGTATACAGTTAGTAGTAGTAGTAGTAGTAGTAGTAGTACGGCGCTAATAGCAGACTACAGCAGCAGCAGCAGCAGCAGCAGCAGCAGCTATCAGCAGCAGCAGCAGCAGCAGTATATGAAGATTATAAAGTGCAAGATAACATAGCTAAACACATTGCAAATGCACTAGTAATAGCTTAATCAGATGATGTTTACAAATAGCCCAAGTCTTTAATTATTTCTTCCTGGAGAGTTTGATAGAGAGTTCCGGAGCATGGAGTTTGACTTTAAAAGATTACTTCAGTTTTGATTGAATCAGTGTGTATCATACATTACATTACAGGCTGTTCGTATAAGTCTTTACGGTCGACCAGGAGCATGCTATATCGACCTACCTGCAGACTTCATCAAGAAGAAGGTTGATCAAAGTAAAGTTTTGTAAGTACTCGATTGCTATGCAGACGATTTCTAACTTTGAACAGTAAGACCCTCCTATTAATTATGCTAGGTGAGTCACAACACATTTTCCAGACAAATAATTTAGACAATAGTCAAAATGCAGACTATATCAAAAACTGTAAATTCAAGTAGATTTACCATTTTTGATGCTACAATATATATGTGTGTTCTTAATCTTATCCAAATACTTATATAGTGCATTTTTGCTTTTAAATGGACCTGTGTGGTAATATAAAGCATAGTATGATAGAAAAATTCATTTATTTCTGTAACTTGTATCTATTACAATAACGTGTTTAGAATTTATTTCATACAGTTTGACCAACTGTCTTGTGTTCAGATGTTTAGATTGCAAGTCTTTATTCTTCTGCTTTGATCACAATTTTACTTGCATATGGTTTTGCATGTTTTTTCTGCTACACACGTTGAAATCTCAACAAGATTTAAATGAAAGGAATTTTTATTTGGAAAAATGTAAGAAGTACTGGATTAATTTGATGTGGGCCACTCTGTATTGTATAAGCATTTAAAATAGTTTACAACATTTGATCTGTGTTCAAATTCTGGTCTTTTTATCCATTCGATTACGCTCAGTTTTCATACCGCGGTTCGCTTCCCAAAGGTGGCTTATTTCAGAGATTTGAATCTTGGGCTAGCATGCTCCGGACATGGGAACCTTAAATGACGTGATGCATATTCAAATAGGCAACAGTGGTGAAGGATCTGACCTGATCAATTCATTTAAAAATTAGCATGATCATACGGTCGCTATATAAAGTAGAGTACATTTACATATACTACCTTTGTTCTTTTGCTGTGCTGAGATACTGAATCAATTTGTTGTGACACTTGTTTGAAGGAGTATTGTTCGCTGTCCTGATCCTCCTCGCCTTCGTGCCTGTCCAGTGCAGGTCAAGAGAGCTGTCAACATCCTCTGTGCTGCCAAACGACCTCTGGTGATCATTGGCAAAGGTTGGCTCTTACTCCTTCAGAGTGCAATAAACCTAGTTTCTTTTCTTAATATAATCCTAATAGCCTATTAGTTTCAGTTGCAACTGGCAAATTCCACACAGAGCATTTGCATACTAGTTCAGCAAATATGATCTGTCTGTCTGTCTGTCTGTCTCTCTCTGTGTCTCTGTGTCTCTGTCTCTCTACTCTCTACCTATCCCTCCCTCTGCTATTTGATCACATATGCTTAGAGATGTCTGTGCATGTGTGCTAATTTCCTGTTGCTGTTCTTGCCTCTTGCCCTCTCCATGGCCAAGTACAAAGACTTTACTTAGTTCTCATTTGCTGGATGGCATTAAATGTTGCCTTTTATATATTTTATGGTTAAGTGATATTATATAATTCATTAGTAGAATTATTTAAAAAAATATAGAAATTGATTTAAACAAAACGAGTATAGCAATGATTATTTGATCGATTTTGTCCATGTGTTTTTGTTGTTCAGGAGCTGCATATGGGTATGCAGAACGTAGTATTAACAACCTGTTGCAGAGGACAAAACTGCCATTCCTTCCGACTCCAATGTCCAAGGGTGTGATTCCAGATGATGATGAGCTGAGTGTGGCACCAGCCAGATCAAGGTTAGCCTTGCCCTGCTCTCTTCAGCAACCTTTGCGACAAGTCCATGCACTTGTCATTCATTCATTTATTCATTCAATCTCGAATTTATACAGCGCCCCTTTAGGAAGCTACTACTCAAAGGCGCTCCCAACTGCAATGTGCCCAAAAGAACAGTTTTCAGTTTAGTGAGGAAAGTTTCAGACAGAGGCCCAGGGTGTAGACGCAGCTCTAGAGCAAGACCATTCCAGATCACTGAGCCTATCACAGAAAAAGTTGGAATTCCGCATAGTTGTGGTATAAGCGAATGGAACCAAGTGAACTCCTTTCTGCGGAGCATAGGAGGCAACGGCCTGGGACACCCGAAATCAAAAAGCAGAGCTTCATGAAGATAAATTGGGGCGAGACCCTTGTGACATCGCCAAACCAAAGCAGCTACCCTGTACTCAATGCGCTGGCAGATAGGTAGCCAGGTTGAAGCACCTCCAGCATGTAGCTGGAGACGTTACCATACTTGGGAATTTTTCTGTTGTGTAGACAGTCCGAACTGTTCCCTATTGACGTCGACGACCTTGAGCAGTCCTTCATGCGCAATTGCTTAGTGCTATCGATGTTCTGTCGTATGGTGTATGAACTGTGGAAGGAGGGCAGTTTCTTCATATTTGTATTGTAGCACTGTTGTTACATTTTGTTTATTTCTCTGCATATGCTTGTTTTAAAGTGATCATTACAGCGTTCTGAGATGCTGCCTCAAATGCATCTGAGAACCATGGTAACTGCTGCGGCTTTTTTACCACTGAAATACCAAGTTGGTTTAGCAAGTGAGCTGTGATTCGAACTGATGCTGATCTGACTGTGTTTTTAGGGCACTGCAGGAAGCTGACGTGATTCTGCTACTGGCTGCCAGACTGAATTGGATGTTGCACTTTGGAAAACCACCAAGGTTCAGTCCTAATGTCAAGATCATACAGGTGAGTCGTCTGGTGTGGCACAGTGATCTGATAATCAAATGATTGTGGGTTAACCTTGCTTAACACATTCTTTGGTTAGGTTGTTCATGTACACTTGAGTAGTTGAAGAGGTGCTATATAAATTCTCAGAATGAATTATCTGATTATGGCTTGGTTTTGAAATGCCATTGGTTGATGCCTTGTCTGTTAGACACTGACGTGATAGAATTTGCTAATTACAGTTGAAATTTAGTGACATCCACATATTTAGGAGATGTACCATGGTTTTAAATGAATTTTTTCGTAAACAGGTTGACCTTTTCGCAGAAGAACTGCACAACAATGTCCCAGCAACGATTGCTCTTCAAGGTGACGTTGACAGCGTTGTCTCACAGGTCAGTTCTCTAGCAACTCATTGTCTTTGATTGCAGGTTGTTCAGCCATAGAAAATACCCTCATTCTTAAATGGTCTCAGTATGTGGTTCTTGTTATGACTTCAATAGACAGTGCTGTATGTGCTTCTGATAGGCGGCGCTTCGGCGTGTCAACACCAACTCAGTGCCGGATTGTTTATTTTTCAATTTATTGTAGGCTAGTCTTTTCGACAAAGTTTTGCATCGCTTCCTGTCCGACAGCGCATCGAATATAGAGTTGTCTCTCTGGTTTGGCGATGCCATCTTGGCCTTGCACCAGCCTACCTAACAGACCTCTGTAAGCCGGTGTCGGGGGTCCAGGGTAGTCGCTCCCTCCGCTCTGCTGAGAGGGGGTAGTGGCGGTCCCGTTTGCCCGCACAGCAACCATGCAGAACCGAGCATTCTCTGTGGTAGGCCCTAGGGTTTGGAATAGCCTCCCTCGGGAGCTACGCTTGTTCCCTAGAACATGTACTGATACTTTTTATGGCCACTTGAAAACTTACCTTTTTGGCCGGACTGGAGTTGGGAGCGCTTCTGAGTAGTTACCTTGAAGGGGCGCTATATAAATTTTTGAATGAATGAATGAATGAATGAATTACCAAGCAACTATAATTGCCAAGCTTTTGATGTTGCAGATTTCTGAAGAGATTGCTAAGCATCATGGTACGTTTGCCCTCAGCCGTGATTCCAACTGGTGGACTACACTGCGAAAGAAAATCGACGAGAACAGCAAAGCAACCACTTACTTACCATTACTTACGATTTACCATTACTTACGATTACTTACCATTACTTACGATTACTTACCATTACTTACGATTACTTACCATTACTTACGATTACTTACCATTACTTACGATTACTTACCATTACTTACCATTACTTACCATTACTTACCATTACTTACGATTACTTACCACTACTTACGATTACCTACGATTACTTACGATTACTTACCATTACTTACGATTACTTACGATTACTTACGATTACTTACCATTACTTACAATTACTTACAATTACTTACCATTGCTTACGATTACTTACCATTGTTTACAATTTACTTACGATGACTTACCATTACTTACGATGACTTACCATTACTTACGATGACTTACCATTACTTACGATAACTTACCATTACTTACGATACAATAGAACACGTGCTTTCTAATAATGTGCAATTTTGTGTAGGTTGCAGCAGTTCTGATTTCTTTTAGTAATTGCACATTTATTTCATTTCCTTAAAGTTAATATAAATGTATTAATAATTCATTGATGAAATATATCTTTGTAGGAGTTAATTGATGAAGCATCGCCTCCATTGAATTATTACAACTCCCTTTTTGAGGTAAGTGACCAAATGTTATCTTATCAATTCATGAGAATTTTATGTGAAATTCTTAATTCAGTTAAGGTATGGTTATGTATATATATATGAGGTAATTTAAGGTAAAGTAATTGCTCATTTGTTACATGCCGCTACGACATTAGCCCTCAGATGTGGACTATCATTAGTATTTCCTAATGATTTGTTTTGTACCAACAAAATGCACTTGTGTTGGTACTATTGCTGAAAATGTAATTTCCCACAGTGGCAATTTCATGGGCCTGAAAATGGGAATGTGCATGTGAAGTTTGCTCTCTTTACGTATGTATGCAGACACTCAGTGTGCTTCAATTTTGATTTTAGTTAACTAGTTAAGACCATATTATTGGTAAATATTTTATATAGCCAGCTTCTATGTACGTGGGTAACCCTGTCAGCGGGACGTTGGTCCATAAAGGGTCTCGTTGTTTCCTGTAAATCAACAAATGTCTTGAGTTGAACTGTTATGTTATTTTCTGCAACAAGAAGCAATAAAATTTATGGTTATGTATGTATGTTGTGACTTAAATGTATGTATGTTGTGACTATATCAAGGTTCATTGATTGATTGATTGATTGATTGATTGATTGATTGATTGATTGATTGATTGATTGATTGATTGATTGATTGATTGATTGATTGATTGATTGATTGATTGATTGATTGATTGATTGATTGATTGATTGATTGATTGATTGATTGATTGGTATGTACAGTATGTATCTGGCTATGTTTAAAGCCCTTTTAAGAATCATCTGACAGCCTGTGTTGTTGATTGGATAACAGCTCGATCAGCTGATGCCTCGTGACTGCGTCGTAGTTGCCGAGGGATCCAACACAATGGACATCGCACGCACGATGATACACAGCTACCTACCGCGTCACAGGTGGTGCAATTAATAATTTACTCGTTAGGTGTGTGTAAGTAAGTATGTACCTTGATATTTATATAGAACCTTTAACGAAACCATTCTAAGGTGCTCAGGAATGTCTGTTTAACAATGTGAAACTTTTGGTAAGCTGAAAATCCAATTTTACAGTGGATTTATCATTATATCCCTTGTATTAACACTTGTAACGATGCTATATATTTCCAATTGCAACTACTTGCTGAAGTAATTTGTAATTGAACATTCGCATTTCCGCTCCTCCGAGTCTCATTTTTGTGTGACTTTGCGCATGATAAAGATGTTTGTAATAATAATGATTACATAGCGCTGATTACAGGACTGCTCAAAGTGCAAAACAAATCTGCGCTAGCCCATTATGATATTAATGTGCTCTTTACGTGACTGGCTGTCTACGGAAAGCGGGTGCATCCTTAGAGCTAATGGCTGATCACGATATATATATGTGTGTGTGTGTGTATATATATATATATATATAAATGAGCTACGTATACTTATTCTGTTCGAGCTGGTCGGTGAGAATATCATGTATGACATATTAAGCTGAAATAATAATGAGAATGTTGATGGAAATAATGATGATGATGACGATGCTAGTGGGTGTGGTGGTGGTGATGATGGCAGGCCAGCAGTGATTGTGAGACGTGACAACTAATTGCTCTGTTTGAAGTGAATTTCGTAAGTCTGTAAATATTTTAGTATTTCTGTCTATCACGGCCATATTTATAAGGCATATAGACTATGTTCAGATTCATTTGTTGGATTTACTGAATTTTTCTGAGTCTTCAATGGGGTTCTTTTGGTATTTGTTCCACCGTTAGACTGGATGCTGGAACCTATGGGACGATGGGAGTCGGCTGTGGCTTTGCGATTGCTGGTGCCCTCTGGTGCCGTGACCATCATCCGAATAAGCGTGTTGTCTGCATTCAGGGGGACAGTGCATTTGGTTTCTCTGGAATGGAAGTAGAAACTGCATGCAGGTATGAGTTCTATATTATTTATTTATTTATTAAAACTTTTAATAAAAATATTCGACGTTAATAACTGTGCATTAATCGCATGCGATTAACATTAATCGCATGCGATTAATCGACAGCACTAATTTAAAAGCATTTATTAAGTGCACAAAGTCAGTAAATCTGTATTGTATTGTATTTATTTACAGATTTCTAAAGCATCTCTCACAGTTCCAACTAATCAGAGGCACTCCCGTGAAAAAAGAAACGTCTTAAGATAAGGGGCAGAGACAGCAATACCCCCGGGTAGCAAGCCAGAGAGGGTAGATCATTCCAAAGCGAAGGGCCAACAGACGCATAAGCACAATGCTGGGCAGTAGCAGCCCGAATCCGAGGTACTAAGAGGTCATGCCAGTCCAAAGAGCGAAGAGGGCTATGTTCAATTGGGGTCACGAGAAGCATAAAATGGGGTCAACACAAGTGATTTAATGATAGCAAATTGGCAAGTAGGGAATTTATCTGAACATGTTTACTTGCACATATTTAGTTGGTATGACTGTCATAATTGCAAGTAATTATGTTTCAAAAACACTTGAAATTGTTAACACGATGAATACTTTCTAACTTTGGCCTGCACTGAAATTTCAGAGGACTGTAATGGAAGTGCTGACTTGAAGGAAACGTATGAAGTGAGAGCCAATTTTTCTCTGGACCTGTGAGACCTTGGCCTAGATATAAACTTTAAAGAAGTAATCAATTGCCAGAATCCTACACATCAAGTAATACTTTGGGGCCAGACAGAAATTGAGTTACCACACAGTTTGAGGCTTGGGCCAAGTGGGCTTTCTGACCCCCTTCAGAAAGGGTTGACTTCATAGAATTAAAGCCCTCACTGTGTGAACTTTCCTGTTTACAATAATCAGTGATTTTGATGATGTCAATCTGCTGGTAAGTTAAGGCATTATCAATACCGTTAGTCCTTCCTCAAAACTTTGTGAGGTGGATATTTTTGTTTTGTTGTTGGATGTATGATTTAATTGTAGATATGGATTGCCCATCATCTTTGTTGTCATCAACAACAACGGCATTGCATTGGGTGTTGAAGAGGAAGAATTCAAACGCATACAGAGGGAAGAAGATCCTAGATTAAGGTAGATATTTTGTTTGTATTCTGAGTTTTGGCTCTCTGCGCACTAATAAGGTTTCTGTAACTAGGGCTTCGGAAAACAGTAAAATCTGATCCAACAGACTGATCATTGTGAGATTCAGATGATATTTGACAAATCTTTGATAAAAATAAAAGAAGTTTGATGAAATGGTAACTGTAGACTTGAAATGACTTAAGATTACCTATTGCTGTGTGTGTGTGTGTGTGTGTGTGTGTGTGTGTGTGTGTGTGTGTGTGTATTGTATTGTATTGTATTGTATTGTATTGTATTTGAACACTTGTTATAGCACCCAACCAGATTTCCCATTCAGAGGCGCCTCGACTAATGCGGCACGCTGAATCGGAGTTTCACGCCGAAGCGCATGAGCAATTGCGAGTGAAGGACTTGACTAGCGGCGACTTTGAGGTGGATCCGAACCCGCAACCCTCCAACTGCAAGGCAGAACATACCCCTACACCACCACGCCCCAGTTGTATTGTGATGTGTTGTATTGTGTGTTGTATTGTATTCCACGTTTATAATGCGACCGAGCCACCCGCAGTAAAGATCCGAGAAATTAATCTCTGATAATCCGACCCGACCGGGAAGCGAACCCGGGGTGCGCGGCGAGCGGGAACCAACCCACTCGGCCACTCAGGATCCTGTGTGCGTATCGTATCGTATCGTATCGTATCTGAGAATTTGTAAAGCGCCTCTTACAGTACTAGCTATTCAGAGGCGCTCTCTGCGTGACAGCCCGAGGAATTAAGAAAGTCTTCAGTGTTTATGTGTGTGTGTGTGTGTGCGTGTACATGATAGTCAGTTGGTGGAGGCTTGTTACTGCATTTTGAGATCATCGTTCCCTTGTGGATCAACCTGTCATTCTTAATGAACTCCAACATCTTTCAGACTAATGAGAAGTGCCCCATTCAGAGCTTCTGAAAATATGCTGTAGGCTATGCAGGATCTGCTAAATGAACAGAATTCCCTATATGAAAGCGTAAACAGAAAATGCCAAATATGTCCTACACTGCTTTCATTTAGTTGGCATAACGGTTGATTGCTCTCACCTCTCTGCTTGGCATTCATATCATAGGAAAGAAATTCTTTCTCACTTCACAAGAAGGTCAATCTTTCCACCTCTGCAATGGAAGGCACACGGATTCACACAGATTATTGAAAGACCAATGCTGTATGCATTTGGCTCAGCATTCATGCGGTTTCAGGCCTCAGGACTATTGTTTATTATAGAGAATGATAAAATTATTAGAATTAGCTGTTTATAGGGAATGATAGAATTAGAATTAGCTGTTTGTCTAAAAATGTCTAATCGATTAGCTAATCGATAAGTTAAATTGCTAATCGATTAGAATTCGAATTAGCTACTGAAATTTGCTAATGAATTAGAATTAGAATTAGCAAAGTCTTGTGGCTAATTGATTAGAATTAGCTGTTTGTCTAATCAATTGGCTAATTCGATTAGAATGATTAGCTAATCGATTAAGTTACAGCGAATTCTCTTCAATTAGCTACAAGTAATCAATTAGTTACATCTCTGCAAAGAGCCACGTATTATACCTTGTTGTATTGTTTATTCTTGCAGTCTGATTCCAACTGGACTAACACCGAACTCGAGGTATGATCAGGTGATTGAATCGTTTGGTGGTAAGGGGTATCTGGCGAAGACAAGAGAGGAACTGAAAAAGTACTTTGCACTTTGCCTGAAGGATGAGAAAGCTACAAGCCTCATCAATGTCATCATTAGTCCATTTGCTGGGAAAAAGCCTCAGGTGAGAGCAAAATGAAGTCTTCTTCACTAGTTCACATAGCACCTTCCTTGAAGGATTAACATGCATATGAGGTGCATACATATATACATACACATACATACGTACATACATGCATACATACATAGCATGCATACTTAGATACATGACTGAATATGAATGAATGAATAATATGAGATTAACAAGCTGGACATCAAAACTTGAATCAGAGGCAGAATAATAATAAAGAATAATAATAACAGTTACAAAATTTATATTGCGCCTTAACACAGCCATGCCGTTACAAGGGCGCCTAGGCATACATTTATAAATATTTCATATATACAATCATGCATACATCCATAAATGTATTCTTATATACATTTATGCTTATATTTATAAATGTATTCATATTTACAAATTGATGAATGAACACTTAATTGGCTCTACCATTTGCTTTATTTAACTGAATTAATATTTGATTGTTTTCACTTCTTCACATTTTATATGCGTTCTTTATCTTCTGACAACTTCCCCTCTGTATCAGTGGCAATAATTAGCGAAGTCTAAAATTTTAATCGACTTTTTAGACATAGGTCGTAAATTTTCTTGCTGCTCTTGTTGTGAATTTCTTTAGATTATGAATAGCAGTTATTTTAAAGGTGGTTTTAATTATTTAGGAATTCTTCTGGTTAACCAGTAAGATATGAGGGGATCAATGCATCAGACGATCAACCGTACTGCCTTGACGTTGAAGGATTCCAATTGGAAAAACTGATTTTATAACTGAAATTAGTCACCAGAAAACCAAAGCCAAACCTCAAATTTATTTTGTTTGTGCCATGTTTATTCTTTACCACCGGTGAATAACAGAGAATTTAACAACATACCGGTATCATTAATGATGTTTATTATTATTCTTGCTAATTAGACTGTTCTGTGATATCATTAATTGAAGCATATTGTTATTGTCAGTATTGTCATAATTATTAAGTCAATTGAATTTATTTGTACTGATTTTTCGTGTTATAACTGGTAAAATTGAGACCTTAAAGCAAGTTCCATATTGCAGGGATGAGGCAATGAAAACTCGGAATTATGATTTGCCAAAAATATTACAGCAAAGGCATTGATATAACCTGACCAACTTTTAATGTCTCAACATTGCAATCAGGACAACAGTTTATATTGAAGCTTTTACTGTCAACTGGTGTATTAATTTTGTTTGAATAAACCTTTAAACCATTACACGCTGCTGTCAAGAGTACACTTGCTGGTTTCAAGGCTCTATAAACTTTAAATTATATGAAATGAAAAGCCTCATTCCAGCTTGTAAATCATCATCACACTATAAAAACCAACATCTGAATCGTTTTAAAGCAGAAACCATTAAAGACAGACCATATGATTAATATGGTTGAACCTCGTGATTCTTCAGAAATATGTTGTCACAGGTTGAAGTGGTCTTAAAAATTAATTATTTAAAAATTTTAAATATCTTCATGTATAGAGAGTTTGGATGTGAGTATATGCATGCAATTCCTCCTTTTTTGTCATACACATGGGACTGCATTTTTGTGTTAGAAATACTAGGATGATCATATTGGTAAGACTCCCTTCGGAGTTTTTCAGTCTGTTTAAAACTATTTATTTCCTGATTTGTGATAAGATTCAGGGATGGTTCCTCATTTCTTACATATATAGACTGTAGAAGACTAGACCTCCCATTTGTTTACGCAAATGGAACCTTGGCCTACTGCTTGCGCCAGCTCCAGTCCATCCCAAGCTGTTCTGCCCGAGACGTGACCAATAATCAGAAATATTCACATATATCACAATATATGCGAGACACGCTACACTGGCTTCCTGTTCCCCAACGAATTTTATATCGTTTTAATGTGGTACGTGCCGCAATTACATCAGAGAGCTCTGTGTTGCAGTCCTCTCTCTCCCAGTGCCGGTCTTAGGCACAGGCAAAGCAGGCAGTTGCCTGGGGCGCCAAAATCTAGGGACGCCAGTATGTGTTTATTTTGTATGTTTTTCACTTTTTATCCACTTTTTCAATTACAATGACTATTTTCATTTGAATTCAAAACTGTCGCATATGGAACAAATTAAAAAATAATTATTGATTTCATTGCACCTATTCAAGTGGGGTGGACCAATCGTATACAATTTAATTTGTATGTATATATACCCTATACATGTTATAGGCTATGTATGATCCCTTCTGGACCCCATGTAACCAGTAGGCCTACATATCAATTCATTGCATTATTGTTTCATTGTTTTAATCTTTTATTTCCATGTGTTTAACTGCGCTTCCCATTTCCTTTTACTTTCGATATTTAGTTTAAATTAGTTAAGGTTAGTTAAGATTTTTATGTTAATCAAGTCAACAACTGTTATACTATGTAAAGCATCTTTCGGTCGCCCTAATATTTTGTTGAAATTGTAGAGGTTTCCCACTTTGGGGGATCTTTGAACCGCTTCAAGGCCTTCCCTTGTGGCATTCCAATCCATACTTAAAAGTGCAATCTGCCCCTGTAATATTATTGTTTATTGTTGCCTATACAAATAAACGATTGATTGATTGATTGATTATTGATGTATGACAATTATGTCTATTAGGCCTATATCATTCTATCTATAGACAAAATAATATACGTGGGATTATAGTCACAATAAATCCACACATACGCGGGCATCAGCGTTTATTTTTTTATATACATGAATATACATATATATATAACTTTGGTTTGAACTTGTAGATCACAGTTTCATTTTGTCAGTATTTTCTTATTTGCTACACGGAAAAGTTCAGCAGCAGCAGCAGCAGTAGCTTATCGATTAAGAGCGAGGTACATAAGGGCACGATGAGCGGTAGAACTTCGAAGAACATTGGCCGCAGATGATTGAACTTCTGCCGTAACGATGATGATGACGATGATGACGACGACGTTGGTTGATTTTGGTTTTGTTGTTGATGGAGTTTGTCCATCTGAAGTTCTTGGTTGAGCCTGTCGGAGTGTTGCACAGGCACGAGACTCGGTTGTTCCTGATTGACGGCTGTTGCAACCGTGTTGTCTGTTCGGTTGCTCGAAGCAACAACCGAGTCGGACTGAGGACCCATCTTGTTGATCAACGACTGTTTACGGAATTCTGCAACCATAATGTACATGCCCGGTTAACCGCATCGGTATGAGCGCTCGTCCCGTGCCCTCTGTGCGGAAGCATGTCGGTTCGCGCACCGATTGTTAGGCCTAGTTGCTGGTTAACGACACTATCATAACAAATATTATTAGCGTCGCCCGCCTCCTTTCTCCAGGCTTGGGACTGGCACTGCCATGCAGAGTCCGAGCAGTGGCGGAGTTTGTACCGATTGTGCTTATTTCAGAGATTTAAATCTCAGGCTAGCACGGTCCGTACACGGGGACCTTAACTGGCGTGGAGTCTATTCAAACGGGCAGCTGTGGTTAATGGATCTCACCCGATCAATTCATTTACACTCTAACAGCTTAGGGCACACGGTCGCTTCTTTAACGAAATGTTATATCTGACGGTACATATTCTGTTTAAAATCCTACTTATTTAAACAAATAAATAGTGAAAAAATATTCAGCTCAGGCACATAATTTATTCGTTAAATTTAAGCACTGCCAACTGCTGTTTCTGGTTTCACAACGCCAGCCATTTGACGGTGATTGGTACGAATAAAAATTGTTTCCATTGGCCTCGGTCATTTGTCAAGTCCAGTGCTCTTTCAGTGTTAGCCTAGTCCAAGTAATGTTATGTCCTAATTTATGTTGTCTATCCAGTGCATACAGTCTTGGTCGGTCGTTGTTTATTTTTCCTTTGAATCTTGCATATATTGCCAAGGCCTACCGTGCGTTCTGTGATATTCTGTCAACTGGCATTCTCTTTACACGATCCAAACCTATAGTCTTCGTTGAACGACCTGTCTATAGAGTTATTTGAATACCTAATAATCGCGCCTTCTCAGTGGTTGGCCCCTCGCTCTGGAACTGGTCCCCTTTGGCACTGCGCTTGCATCTCAGAATCCACTCTGAATCTTTCTATTCTTGCCTCAAAACTGTCCTTTTCAGCCGTGTCGGGAGCGATCCTGAGTAGTAACCTGGAAGGGGCGCTATATAAATCTTCGTAATGAATGAATGAATGATTGCCTTACTGATAATTATGTGATCGTTTCTTCGTGGGGTAGGCGAGCCTGCAATCAGAAATCTTACTTTGGGTGAGATCGACGTCAGTCTTGCTGACCCCGATGTGGTTTTCGACGATGAGAGTGTACTGTCGAAAGCTGTCTGTCTTCGGTTGGCCCAGGGCCAGCTGCGTTTCGACAATTCCGTCGGCCCTTTCCTGTATTTAGTATAATAAGACGCCACAGTTACGATTGGCCTAAACGAAATTGCGTTTCCGGAAATATCCAAAGTGCAACTCGCTAGCGTCGAACAAAAAGGACATCAGCTCATTTACGAGCGCTGCGTTAAGTCAGAGTGGCTATGCAAGGATAACAATTGAACAGAACAACAACTGGTTGCCAGTCGCAAGAACAGAGAGAAAAGCAGACAGACAGACAGACAGAGACAGAAAGACAGGAAGGGGAAGAGAGAGGAAGAGAGGAGAGAGAGAGAGAGAGAGAGAGAGAGAGAGAGAGAGAGAGAGAGAGAGAGAGAGGAAGAAGGAAGAAGAGGAAGGAAGGAAGGAGAGTATAGAGGGAGAAATACGGAGAGAGAGTGAGGGATGGAGAGAGGAAGTAAGGGACGGAGGAAGTGAGAGGAAGGGAGAATGAATGGGAGGGCGAAAGTGGAGTAGTAAGTATTCGGCTAGAGGGATAGCCGGATGTGCGTCATCTACTACCAGGGGCTGTGGGCGGTGGCCCTATAGGCCTATTGTGTGCTGTGGACAATACACCCAGTCGTCGCTTCAATCTATCGACGCGACTTGGCCAGATACTCTGAACCTGACGCTATTTGTTACCTGTGAATAGGGATTCCTTAGTTCGGTTCTACGTGTGTGCGTGGGCCCGCCACACTGGTGACGCTTCGGGGAGGTTTTCTGACCACATTGCTTTGCTTATTGATGAAATTTATGTGGTGGTGAAGGATCTCGCCCGATCAACTCATTTAAAAATCAGGTCATACTGGTGCCATATAAAAACGTCTATATTTAGTAATTCATTTACATTTACCAGAGCTAGACCTATCTACAGAGGCCCCACGTACAGTGTCGTCTAACCCCCTCACCTGGAGAGTAGGGAGAACAAACCCCACTCTCGACAGACGTATACATATAATAGAAGAAACTCAGAACTGTACAAGAATATACGGATCAACAACTTTGAACCCCCACTTTAAGCCCAAATACGCCCATGCCCCTACTTCTGGCAACCGTAGGAGATAGTTCTCCCAAGCACCCCTTTATGAGTAGACGCCACTGCCCCCGTACAGTTCGACCCCACATGGCATGCACTAGGCTATTTCCCGCCGACCACCCCCCCCCCGTGCACCTGCATAAAGTCAATAACACAACAGCCTGTCAACGGCAAGAGTGCGCGATTGAAAGTTGAAACGAATGTCCGCATAGATCGCAGAATTCATTGCATTCTGGCAAATGCGTTTCAACGCTGACGCCATTGCTCGTAAAATCTCTCCAGAACAAATAATACTGCCCTCGTTGCTGTAGGCCGACGTCTGCGGCGATGACGACTTTATTTAGTGCCATAAGAAGATCGCCGGGTGCAGAAGTTACGCCAGCACTTTCTTAATATTCAATCCGACCCCGATTGACATAAGGGCTGATCGCAAAGGACGATAAAATCCGTCATCGCGCTCATGCAATATCAGACCAAAGACCTTCTCAGAACGTCCATGGATAAGAAGTATACCTGTCCGATATGGGTCTTCTAATTCTCTAATGCATTGTAACATAGTCTATCCATGTATGAATACGTGTTAGTGTATTTAGCAATTTTTATAGCTCAATTATTTAGCCCCACAAGGGCACTGAGGACATCTGAGATTACGTAAATCCGTCCGTCCGTCCATGTATTTCTATCCGTCAATACTTCCGTCGATCTGTCCATCCATTCATCCATCCACCCATCCATCCATCCATCCATCCAACCATCCATCCATCCATCCATCCATCCATCCATCCATCCATCCATCCATCCATCCATCCATCCATCCATCCATCCATCCATCCATCCATCCATCCATCCATCCATCCATCCATCCATCCATCCATCCATCCATCCATCCATCCATCCATCCATCCATCCATCCATCCATCCATCCATCCATCCATCCATCCATCCATCCATCCACCCACCCATCCACCCATCCATCCATCCATCCATCCATCCATCCATCCATCCATCCATCCATCCATCCATCCATCCATCTCTACTCATCCATCCATCCATGCGTATACAACGACGCGTATAATTGATCGGTGCAATATGTAGACGTGGGTCAGCTGTAACTGTCATTAGGAATTCCCGGGGGTTGGCCCTTAAACGACCTTCCTGCTGCTGCTGCCTTCGTTGTCGGCTGATCGCCCCTTGAGACGTCCTGATGAAGTGACCGCCACCTGTTAGACCACACTCCGACCTTCAGGTCCTGCCACAATGAGACGCACTTCCTAAAGACTAGGTCTCGTGGATTCAGACACTAATGCGATCGGAGGGCAAACGGATAAAAGTTGCCTTACAATTGGTCAACATTTATGCGTTCTAATAACGCAGCTTTACAAGTCACAAGACAAGCTTATAGATTAGATTAGATTAGATTAGATCAGTGGCGTCACTAGGGGGGTGCGGGGGTGCGGACCGCACCGGGTGTCACCATCGTAGGGGTGACACCAAAATGACAAAATGACTGTCTAAGCATAAATTTATTATTTTTAAATTAACAATAACAGACAACAACAAAAACATGTTTCATAAGTCCAGCTTGCATGTATTGCATCAATTTATTTAAAGCTGAAATTCTATACTAATGTACTTGTTAGAGCCTTCTAATACGCTGCGGTCACTGCGGTCAGTGCCGTCATTATTACCCAATTACAATAACGCTTCAACGTGGTGAAAAAGCTAGATGCACTAGGACTTTCTCTAAACGAGAAGCACAGTCACCTAGTGGAGTATTCAATTAAACAAGCCATCAAAGAAGTAGCAGCCATATGTGTGAGACTATTCGAGTGAATAGTCTGATATCTGCCATTGAAGAAGAGTTGACGGTGTCTATTCCAAAATTGACCACTTTATATGATGAAGTGTCTAAGAGTGCACTTTTACTAGAAATACCAAGGCTGAGAAGCCATCTGAAGGCACCAGAGATTAAGCTGGAAGAAGCCAAAGATTGAGCAATAGGTCTACTATAGGCGTTTTCACATTCATAGCTGAATGGCACTACGTGGAATCTCTCACAGCCCTTTCACTAAACCTAAAATTAAACAAGCCATCAAAGATGGCTATTTCTGACGATCTTTGGCTTTATGTGAGAAAGCTTTTCAAAGCTGAAACTTATAAAGAACTATTTATGTCTACCATGGGACAGTCAAGGCTTTCCGATCTTGCGATATTATCAACTGAAAGTGAGTTGCCGAAAGGCATTGATTTCGCTGAAGTGATTCACAAGTTCGCACTTTTGAAAGCCAGGAAAGGAAAGTTCTGATCTAGTCGAGATGTTCACTAAGTGTTGAAATGCTTGCATATTTGTAACTGTCTTTTAATTACTTCATTTATGAGTATATTTCCATTTATTTATATTTTTAGTTGTTAACGTGATGTTAATTAATAATATTCCTATAAAACAAAGATTTAATAAATAATCAGCCAACATTTCCAATTATTTTTCATCATAATATAAAATTTGCCAATTGACACTACATGTACTGTAGTTATTATATAATTTTCTGTGTTCTTTTAACATTATTTTAGAAGGAGGACTGTATTATAAGCTGCAGGCACCTTCATTACCCTCCACGGTCCATTAATATTTGCTAATTAATTTGATTTATAATGATGTAGGCCTGACTGCTGATCTGATTGTAAATGATTAAAATAAGAAATAAAAAATATGCGTTTGTAATTTATATTCTGTTAGTTGTCAACATCACTATTATTGCCATTACATTCTGTTGTATACAGGAATTACGATTTACGGGTTACATTAGTAAAAAAATCATTATTAGCCTAAGTGTTCTGCATGGTCTGGAAAGGGAGGGTGTCCATGGGGTGACACCATGAATTACCGCACCGGGTCACACCAACCCTAGTGACGCCACTGGATTAGATTAAATTGGCAGGCATACAGACTAACATGCCGCAGATAGACAGACAGACATAATAGACACACAACACCAACACACAGTAAGGAATCCTGTAACTGTATTTACAAATTTATAAAGCGCCACTTCAGGAATAAACTCATCAGTGGCGCTCCAGACCCGAACCATCGTGAAATCACTGTCGAATAATACAGACTTCAGGTGCTTGCGAAACTGTGGAAGGAACAAACTGAGGAGCAGGAGCCATAGCTCTCGAGAAAGGTGACTCCAGCTGGTGGTTCTAACATAGGCAAAGCTCCTGGACTGAGCTGTAGCAGTATGCATACGAGGGAGAGACCACGGGCAGCCGACCGAGGGGTGCCACGACCCAGGACCGAGAAGACTAACATGCAGAAGTCCTTAAGGTGTGATGGAGCACAGCCAAAAAGACAATTGTGCATAAAGGTCAGAATCCTAAACTGAATACGCTGCTGGATGGGGAGCCAGCGCAAAGTATCCCGCGTCAAGGAAGCTATATTGCCAAACCTGGGACACCTTCATGAAGACGGGCAGCGGCATTAAGAACAGAACGAAGCTCGAAATATTAGCTAGTAAAAGCCTTTTTTCACCGGGCCTGGGTCTGGAGCGCCTCTGAGTAGTTATCTTGAAGGGCGCTATATAAATTTCATAGATAGATAGATAGATAGAATGATGGCGTTACTTGTAGATAGGACATCATTGTCTATATAGATTTTCTGTTCTTTAGCCATTTCATTGTCTCATATAGATGCTCTACACTGACCAGTCCTCGCATTAATTGCGCCGCAAATTCCTTGATGACGAATGACCCATTGCATAATGCAGACCCTGAGCACTCAGGCGCCTCGTAAAAGACCAACGGACGGAAGGACAGACGGACAGACGGACGGACAGACGGAGACGACAGAGGACGGACGGACGGACAGACGGACAGACGGACGGATGGATGGACAGACGGATCAGGGAGCAGAGACGGACGAACAGACAGAGACGGACAGACGGACGGACGGGCGGACGGACGGGACGGACGGACGGACAGGGCAGCTATACAGCGACCGCACAAGAGGCGCAATATCTTGGCGGAATAAATCTTTTGGCACAGTCTGTGTCTGTCTGTCTCTGTCTGTCTCTGTCTGTCTGTCCGTCTGTCTCTGTCTTTATCTGTCTGTCTGTCCGTCTGTCTCTATCTGTCTCTGTCTGTCTCTGTCTGTCTCTGTCTGTCTGTGTCACACTTATTGTCGCAACTCGAGCCGAAGTTTTCAAACCATCATTCTCCCTAACGGGGTTCGAACTCGTAAACCTATCGATTGACTGTCCACCGCGATAACCACTGCACAACCAAAATAATATCCTTCAAATTGTCCTTTTATTCATTTATGATTTTGTTATTTATTTCATTCTTATTTATTTATTCGTATTTTATGGTTTGTCGATTGCAATAAACTCATGACACCCACGCCATCTCTAGGTACCTGATAATCGTATTCCAAGGTGACCTCGATGTTCAAGGTGACCTCGTTACCTCGTTCCAAGAGGGTCGTGTTAGTTGAGGCGCCGACTTGAAGGAGGTCACATAAACAAAGTGAACATCGACAGGACTTATACAATGCAATGCAATGCAACGATGATTGCCGTCGTAAAGAGAAGACGAGTCGTTGTAGGTCTCTCTATAATCGACAAATTACGCAGAGGACGATTGACGAGGATTTGGCCATTTGTCAGTTCTTATCGCCATTCTTATGATGGCAACGACGGTTTGGTCATAGGAGTAGTCTACAAAAGGACTCACCTCTCTGTCTCTTTCTCTGCCTCTTCTCTATCTCTCTGTCTATCTGTTATCTATCTATCTATCTCTCTGTCTGTCTGTCTGTCTGTCTCTCTGTCTGTCTGTCCGTCTGTCCGTCCATCCATCCATCCATCTATCCATCTCCATCCATCCATCCATCCATCCATCCATCTATCATCCATCTATCATCTATCTATCTATCCATCCATCCATCCATCCATCCATCCATCCGTCCATCCATCCATCCATCCATCCATCCATCCATCCATCCATCCATCCATCCATCCATCCATCCATCCATCCATCCATCCATCCATCCATCCATCCATCCATCCATCCATCCATCCATCCATCCATCTATCTATCTATCTATCTATCTCGCTCTCTGGCTCTCTCGCTGTCTCTCTCCCAGTGTCTCTGTCTCTCGCTGTCTCTCTGTTTCTGCCTCTGTCTCTCTGTCTGTCTCTGTCTCTGTCTCAGTCTCACTCAGTATCTCTCAGTGTCTCTCTGTCTCTGTCTCTCTCTATCTCTGCCTCTGTCTCAGTCTCTCTTTGTCTCTGTCTCTCACAGTCTCTCTGTCTATCTATCTTGTCAGTCAATCTAAGTCACTCCCTGTTTCTTTGTCTCTCACTCTGTCTGTCTGTCTGCCTGTCTGTCTGCCTCTCTATTAGTCTCGCGGTCTCTCTCCTTTGCTTTTACGACTGTAAATAGCGGACGACGTAAACATCGGAACTCAGCCTGACCTTTGCAGAGGTGATAAGGTCAAGACGAGGGAGCAGCACTTGATACCATTAATATAATGCAAACGTAATACAACGTAACCTAGTGTAATCTACGTAATCACACGTAATCTCATGTAATCTAACACGATACAATGTGCTCTAATGGATCCATAAAACGGCCATAAGAGAGGCTGTTACTCGGGAATAAGGTATACCATCGTTCGACAAGACTATTAATGCAATGTAAATAAAGTAACCTAAGGAAATGTGACCCAAATGTAATGAAAATCTAATGTAATATTATCTAATGTAATAAAATTTAGTGTAAAGCAATGTTTAATGCAGCGTATAATCAAATGTAATGCAATCTGATGTAATTCTATATGACATTGTGTCCATTTCACTTACACAGCGCTAAAATATATATCCATTATCCACCTACCCATATAATATATATATATATATATCTAAATAGCTTGGCACCATGTATATATATATATATATATGTGGCACCATGTATATATATACAGCCTATATGGATAGGTTGTATACCAATATATATCTAAATAGCTTGGTGCCATGAATCTGGCCCTCTGCTCCGTTGAGCATAAGGATGACGCCGTTAAACATCAACTTGATCATCATGGACTAGTCTCACGTTATTTATTAACTTCATTTATTTAGATATATGTCATCTTCCAGCTACATATGTGGGCCTATATACACATGGATTTATTTGTTTGTTATCCGTTTTATATTGCCGATTGGATCTTTCTCGGACCCCGCGCGCAGAGAAGGCGATTCTCGGTGAGACTTCTTCTCTGGTCATGGTTGGTCTCGATTTACGCCATCCGGTGGCAAGTGTTGCGTCCATCACACGAGAGACGGAGGAGGAGGAGGCAGAGGAGTTTCATCGCTCGATGAAGATCATTTCTATACCGACGGAACATTGAAGCAATCTGCTTTTGGATCGCTCATCTATATAGGCTTGCATAGGAGACAGATGCATGGCGGGAAGAGGTCTAGGGACTAAGGGAAAAGTTGCGCGCCGGTTTCTTGATTAACTCACCAATATTGTTGTTGTCGTTGCTGCTGTTACTGTTGTTGTTGTTGTTTTTATCATCATCATCATCATCATCATCATCATCATCATCATCATCATCATCATTGAACTGATTATTATTGTCGTTGTTATTATTATTATTATTATTATTATTATTATTATTATTATTATTATCATCATCATCATCATTATCATTATTATTATTATTATTATTATTATTATTATTGTATTCTATTATTATTCTCCGTTTCCCTTCTCCCTCCCTCTCCTTTCCCCCCTACCGTTATGGCACATCATACCAGTTGGTTAGGATATTTAGGCCTATATCGCCGGAACTGGGCTGAGAGCGACTCTGGAGAAAGATTGGGCATGAGAGTTGGGTGTCGTCTGCGTAAATCTAAAGGCCAACAGATGAGGATTCTAGGAGATGGATCGGGGTGTATTGTAGAGGGTGAAGAGGTGTGGCCCTGGCGCGGAGACTTGTGGAACACCACAAGAGAGCGGGAGGGTTTGTCAACAGTGACCATAGCGGCTTTGAGAGACAATTAGCGGGGAGACGAGTAAGACTGGAACCAGAGTAAAGCAGTGTCAGAGGCGCCAAACCAAGAGGACAGTTGAAGGAGAAGTAGGTCGTGAATCGTGATCAATGGTGTCGAAAGTGGCAGAGATGTCAAGGAGACAGAGGCAGGAACCATTTTGATGACTCGCAGCTCCATTCAGTTGAGCGGCAGAGATTCTTTGCAAATGACTCACACCTCCATTCAGCTCAGTGCTTGTGCTCACAGTCCACGAGTTTAAACGACCCCTCTTCAATACACTATATATCGCCACTTTACGGGAAAATAACCCCTATTTATATAGCTATAGCATACCACGAAACACATTCTTTGAGAATTCCTTTTCTCCCGTTCACAGCGAACATTCCCCTTAGAAGACGTCGTCAACCCCTAGATGGTAGCACACGTTTATTGTCGGTACGTGACCTTTCTAGGTCATTTCCCTGGAATATGACTGGCTAACGGTCGTTGGAACAGACCAAAGGACGTCCTGTAATTCCGTTGCATATGTACCTCTATCGATCGCGGTTCATATTCGCTCGTGAAGGCCTCTGTTAATTAGCATCCGGCTAAAGACAAATGACACCGTAAAGAAGCAATATTGCGTCGACATGAAGGCGGCATCAAGTGATTAATGTGGCCGTATGTAGGTACTTATCCATCGCATTCAGTGTCTACATTGATCGCTAATTTACTAAGGCTGCGCACGACGGAACGCGGTGGATTATGGGAAGCAGTAGAGGATTTTGGGTAACTTGGGTTATGCATGCCTATGTAGGCCTATGTATTTTTATATAGTTGTATGTATTTATTTATGCATGTACCTACGTAGTAATGTATGTATAATTATATATGAACGATACGCTATATGCATGAATCTAACTGCATGTATGTGCGTATGTGTGTTACAGTAGGTATGCATGTATTTGTGTTTATTTATGTGTGCATGGCACTGTATGCATGTAATGTATGATATGTGAGGTAAATTGTCTGACAGTAGTGGGCCCTGATACATATGATGAATATATACATGTTTGTATGTATTATGCAAGTGCTTAGGGATGTATGCTTGTGTATGTTTATGTATGCATGTGTGCATATGTATTTATGTATGCATTGCATGTATGCATGTCCATGTTAAGTTACTGTACATTTAATTACAGTTCTCATTGATAGCTCTCAAAGGCGCTAAAAGCCAAACAAATATAAATACGTATAAGTAATTAAGTATGTATGCATGCACTCATGCATGTATATGTATGTATGCATGCATAGGCTCTATTTCTGTATATATGAGAAAATATGTATATGTATGTATGTATGTTGCACACCTTTAGTGAATTTTACCCTAAAATGAGCTATATTAAGTCTTCATACATAGCCTACATACATGTATAAATGTATGCAGGTACGTGAGTATGTATATGCATTAGGCCTAAGTGTAGCCAAGACCAATGCCATAGCCGTGCAAGCGTAACAATAAATCCTCAGGGAGCTATCAAACTGCATAGAGATCTGAGAGACTCCTTAATTCCAGACGGACTTGACCCATTTTCTGTCCAGTAGTTCAAATGGACTTTTATGACCTCGTAAGAGTTTTATTCTGTTCGCTCCCACTTCGTAAATAAAACCAGATCATTGGCGAATGTATGTGACGAGGACAATTTTCTTTGAAGTCGTCTTGTTTTTATACGCATTCGAACCATTAAAATCCTCGTTACAGTCAAATGAACCATGTATAAAAAAGTGTATTATAGGGCTTATAGGTCAAGCGATAACCTAGCAGTCTTGTTTCTAAAAGTCGCCTATAGGCTATAGGCCTATGCATATAGATGGTCGTTAATAGATTATTCTGAAACTTTATCAACCTTTCCAATGACTTTAAGAGATTATTCTAGCACCTTCCCAATCTTCACAATTCCGCTTATGGATTGTTCGAACGCCTTCCC
>JACEVL010001021.1:145000-165000 GCA_020284085.1 Aporrectodea caliginosa
AAGCAAACAATGCATAGAAAACTCACAGGTGGCGGACACACGCAAACACGTAGAACCAAATCAAATGAATCCCATCCAAGGTTGACGGATAGCATCCTATTCAGAGTCCCTGGTAAAGCTGAATCTATAGCGTGCGCAACACACGGTAACGTGAGATAGAGGAAGGCGCAGATACACTGTGTCTCTGAATCTGTTTCTGTATCTGTGTCTTTTACCTTGAGACTCACTCTCTTGATATCTGTAGGCCTATCTATTCATTTCCTTCCGTTGCGTCGTCGAGAGCTAAGTACTAATTTTGAGCATCGTTTATGTCGATCACGTCTTGTCTTCAACCGTCCTTCAGACGAGGATGGGCCGAGGTACCGTGGAAAATCTCCGCCACCATTCGCTTCTGTCTCTAATCTCCCTCATTATCCAATCGAATGATAATTCAGTCCGCGACATTTATGTTATCCGTGTCAGTTTAGTTCTCCCTTGAGCTCTTGAGGCAGAACCCGTGCCCTGGATGATCTTCTTTAGGCAACCACCACTCTTGCCAGAAATATGAAAGCTTTGATCTGTTTGGTCAATCCTCGCAGACTTCTTTCCACTCCAGCAGTCTCCAGTGCAGTGGCGTAACCAGGTCTTCCATAAAATTACGCAGTTTTGAAGAACTCTGAGGGGAGGGGTCTGGGGAGGGGGCTGTGCCCTCTCCCCAGGGTAAGAAAAATTTTCATTTAGGGGTTTGTAATGGTGCATTTTGGAGACCAACTTTTGATTCAAAGTAATAACATTTTACATAAGTTCTTTGGAAAATTATAATTATAATTTCATAATTTGATTTTTAAAATGGGTTCAGCTGCAAAGTCCCAGCAACCAACGTAGACTAGAAACATGACTCATCAAGCAATTAACTAAAGCATAACAAAATAAATTTATTTGTTGGTTTGTAATGGTCCATTTTGGAGACAATCTTTTGGTTAAAAGTAATAACATTTTACATCAGCTCTTTGGCAAATTATGATTCATTCATTCATTACAGAGATTTACATAGCGCCCCTTCAAGATTATCTACTTAGGAGCGCACCCGACCCAACTCCGAAGTCCGAACAGTCTTGAAGTTAGAATAGAACGTGATCTGAAGGGCTGTCGGCATTAGTATAGTGCCAAAGGAAGCCCATTCCAGATTGCAGGCCAGCAACAGAAAAAGCACGGCGCTGCAGAATAGAAGTCCGCGACCGTGAGACAAGAGCCTCAGCCTGCCTAGAAGAGTGAAGAGAACCACGGTGCTGGATGCTGAGGATGGAGCTCCTGTAGGTAAACAGAGACCACATCTGCGAGACAGCGCCAGACCAAGGAAGAGATCCGGTAATCGATCCATTGTGGAAAAGAAAGCCAATGCAAGACATCCCACATATATTCAGTAACATGGCGGAATCTTGGGATGCAACCAATATAGCGTGCCGCCGAGCGTAAGACCCGAACCAAGCACCCAACCCGAGTCGCCGGAAAACCCACGCAGAGGGCGCTGCAATAATCAAGACGGGAAACAACAAAGAAGTGGATAAGCATTAAGGCAGCATTAAAGGTTAAGGAACGGAAGACCTCTCTAAGCTGACGCAGCTGGTATACACAATCGCGGCATAGCAGACTAATATGCCGCGTGAACGTTAGTTCTTGGTCTAATGTGACACCAATTAAGGTCCCGGACAAAGGATGAGAAAGCAATGGCGTACGGAGCTGAAATGCCGCCCGGGGCGACGGCCCAAAATGCTGCCCTTGGCCACTTAATTTTGGATATGTTATTTTCTCTAAGAGATTGCAGTTTTCATGACGATCGTCGATCTCATTACATAGGCCCCTACACACCTATAATTTTATTTTATAAAGTTGATAGCCTGCCTGGATTTATCAATTAATTAATTTCTTTGCCACTGTGAAAAAGTAATCTGCGGGAACTCCTGGGCAAGGGCCTCCAAATCAATTTTGGCGAGCTGCTGGCGCGTGCCAAGCCAAATGAACTGGATCTTAGATGAGTTTAGCCGCAGGCGATTGGAGGACATCCAAGCCTCGAGAGCCTCCATTGCCCGGTTCATGGCCCGGGCTTCGGTAATGGCTGCTGACGCAGGACAGTGCAAAAACGCCTGCAGGTCACCCGCATAAGATTGGTTCAGCGCAGAGCAAGGCTCAGCAAGAGGCCAGGAGAGGACCAGTATCAGCAGTATAAATAATATAATTAGAGAAGAGGGCCCAGCACAGATTCCTGGGGCAGGCCAAACGGGACAGGAACACATGGAGTCCTAGTAGACACGTAGACCGCAGAGAAGGAACGGTGATGGAGGTAGGAAACAATCCAGTCAAGAAAGTTACCAGAAAGGCCAAACGAGGTAGATAGGCGCCTAAGAATGATATCGTGATCGACGGTGTCAAACGCCGTGCTGACAGCAAATAATGCTAAGAGGATGACCTGTGACCTATCAATAGCCCCATAGATATCAGAGAGGAGGCGAACTAACAGGGTCTCCGTGGAGTGGCCCTTACGAAAACCAGATTGAAAAGTCGGCAGCAAATTGTCCTTATCAAGATACCTTAACATATACAGAAACCAACTTCATAAAGCTGCTGCTTTACGAGTGTCGCAATAGTTTCGCCAGTGGTGTCAAGCGTTGGGAAAACTTGGGATGACAGTTAGGCGCTCCATCGATCCCACATCCAGAGCAAAAGCCCTCATCAACCTCAAATCAGCCACAAACAGATACCATAAACTCATCGCTGCTGCCAAAAAGAAATACTACTCCTCACTCATCCATTCCAGCTCCTCCAACCCTCGGCACCTCTGGAGAGCTGTCAACTCTCTTCTTCATCGCAAATCCTCCTCACCGCTGCCAAGTTCCATTCCCTCCCCGTCTATCGCTGATACCTTCTGCTCATTCTTCTCGGACAAGATCTCATCCCTTCGCTTCACGCTACAGTCTCTTCTAGATTCACACTCCCCTAGCACTGATCCACTTCCCTCTCCAGATCCTACTCCTCCTGCCTCCCAGTCATCGCTCTCAATCCTCTCTCCTGCCTCTGAAACAGAAGTGTCACTCCTATTAAATTCTCTTCCCAACAAACAATGCGAACTAGATCCTATCCCCACCTCTCTTCTAAAAGACTGTGCCTCCGTACTCATTCCAGTAATCACTAAAATCATAAATCTTTCACTCTCTTCTGGCAACTTCCCAATGGTCTTCAAGCAATCTCTTGTTACTCCACTTCTGAAAAAATCAAATCTTGACAAGGAAAACCTATCTAATTACCGACCTATCTCCAACCTTTCCTTTCTATCTAAATTAACTGAACGAATTGTCCTTTCCAGGCTAAACGACTACCTCTCTTCTAACTCACTCCTCAACCCCCACCAATCTGGCTTCACTAAACACCACTCCACAGAAACTCTACTCGCCTCTCTGTACAATAAACTGGTCTCTGCCGTCAGCCATCAGCAAGTCTCCTGCCTCTGTCTCCTTGACATCTCTGCCGCATTTGACACCATCGATCACAGCCTCCTTCTTCATCGACTTTCATCTTGGTTTGGCGTCTCTGGTACTGCTCTATGTTGGTTTCAGTCCTACTTGTCTTCCAGATCCTTCTCTGTTAAAGCATCCAGTCATTGTTCGCAACCCCTCCCGCTCTGCTGTGGTGTCCCTCAAGGTTCCGTCCTGGGCCCACTGCTCTTCATTCTGTATACTACACCATTAAGCCATCTCATAAAATCCTCTTCTGTTGACCACCATCTCTACGCAGACGACACCCAACTCTACATATCCTTCTCCCCAGCTCTTTTTCTACTTCCATTGCAAAACTACTCAATGTGGTTAACCTAGTCTCTCAATGGATGTCGTCCAACCTGCTTTGCCTCAACCCTTCCAAAACAGAATTCATCATCCTCGGCCTTCCTGACCAAATCAAGAAAATACCTGACCTTTCAATACACCTATCCACTAACTCTTCATCTCTTACCTTCACCTCTGATGCCCCTGTCCGCAATCTTGGTGTTACTTTTGATCCACATCTCTCCTTCTCTAATCACATCTCCAACCTCTCGCGCTCCTGCTTCATGCACATTCGTGACCTCCGCCGCATCCGACCCATGCTCGACTTCAAAACTGCCTCCACCATTGCTACCTCCATTGTCCACTCAAAGCTCGACTATTGCAATTCCCTCTTTCTCAACCTTGAAGCCACCCAACTAAAGCGTCTGCAGCTCATCCAAAACTCATTAGCCAGAGCCGTCACCAGAACGCCCAAGCATCATCACATCACTCCAATCCTCAAATCACTCCATTGGTTAAAAATCCCAGAGCGAATTCACTTCAAAGTCCTATCACTAACCTACAACTCCCTACAACACTCCCAGCCCAGATATCTCCGCGAACTCTTCACCATCCAGCCAACCCGCTCTACCCGATCATCCTCCGTTCTCACTCTTTCTAGACCCCCGGTCACTACTCATCTCAAGTTCTCCAACCGAGCAATATCCAACACTGCGCCGCGTCTCTGGAACGATCTACCTCCTGAATTCCGCACTTTTCGGTTCCTCCACCATCATCGCCACTCATCCACCATCATCTGCTTCAGGCTCCTCTATCCATCACCCCAAGGCTTTCCACTCGAAACTAAAGTCTCTGCTTTTCAAGAACTCTTATCCTGACTCATCTGATCCTGTACCTTCCAATCCTCGACCTAAAAGACACCCGCCTTAACATCTGCTGTGCCCTCTCTGATCACCTGGAAACCGGACTCGGACCTCCCTCGGACTACTCTTTTGGACAACCCTCTGACTAGACGCAGCGCTCGTGAATAAGCTGGTGCCCTGCGCTTGGCTTTCGAGTGGCGCTTTAGAAGTTTGGAGATTACGATTACGATACGATTACGATTAGGTCCTATAAATTGTTCTTTTTGCCACATGCTGAGAACCGGGTTGTTCACGCTATCAACATATCGTATAAGCTGACCGATATCTGTTCTGTGCTCGCATCAAACAATAGCCTAAAGTGTACAACCTAGCCGCACGACATTCTGCCACAATAATGTCTCGAACTCACAGGCCACATAGGTGGATCAGCTGATTTTTTAATCAACGGACTTATGTACTGGGTTTTGCGCGGACCAGATGATATTATAGCTTACGATGATTTAATCTATAGTGTCGGTCTGTGATCGAAATTTCAGAAGTGCCACGAAATTTGCAGAGTCTTCACTATGTCGGCGAAGGGAAATGTTTTACTGACTGTACAGTAATAAAGTCTGCACATTAGAAATTCAACGAATAATAGTAATCTAGAATGTCAAAAAGTAATCTAAACGGTTAAAACATTTTGAGAGCTGCTAAAATCTTTACGCAGTTGCGTAATTGCGTAATGCTAGTTACGCGCCTGCTCCAGTGCCTTCTCATTTCTATTCGTCGCAGTCCATGAACATCCTAGAAAATCTATCGCAGACACTTCATTTCAAATGCGTTGATTCTGGCCTCTTCATCTTTCTTGATGGACTGGCTCTCACAGCCATACATTGCCATTAGCTACACGAGGTTCTTCATAGAATCAGTTAATAATAAAAGCTCAGCAATACTCGCTGTACCGCATTTTGTCAACTACTATATCGCTCGCCTTGAATGCCCTCTGTGAGAGCTTCATAACTCACAAATGGTGCAGCTCACGACCAGACATCATCACATAGGCATCGATCATATTAGATTAGATGAGTTCTAATCTAACGCATTGGCCCAGTTATCTACATTGGATAGAGCGTAGGCTGCGTTCCCAACTCGCCGTCTAAGAGAGCGTGTAGAGCGCGGTTCGCTTCCCGAAGTTGGTCCATCAGTCAATCAATCAATCAATATTTGTTTAATCATGAAACCAAGCTGTCACAGACGCAACTTGTTACAGGCAGTAAATAGCTAATGTCATTAACAAGGATAAATCAGTTCTCTTTCCTACTGAGGTACTATGGGAGAAGCAGATACTTACGAAAATTTCAGAATTATGCCCTTACGGCTCATTTAAGATATTTAAATCTCGGGCTAGCACGATCCTTGCACGGGGACCTTATATGACGTGGTGCCCATTCAAACGGGCAGCGGTGGTGAAGGATCTCACCCGATCAATTCATTGTAACATGAACACGGTTGAGGCCATATACAGTCGCTATATGAAATCCTATACATTTTACATGCAATGATTTCTGTAGCATCAATCTATGATCGTTTCAAGTGAATTCGTAGTCCATTAAAAAAGCCAGATCGATATCCGATAACTCAGGGAAGAAGACAAACGAGAAGGTACTGGAGACTGCTGGAGCGGAAATAAGTCTGCGAGGATTGACCAAACACATCAAAGCTTTCAAATTCCGGCATGTGCCGCAGAAGAATAGCGGTTGCTTACGAAGATTATGCAGGGCACAAGAAGTCAGATTGCTTCCGGTAAACAAGCTGAAAACTGATCTGTTTTAAGTTTAGTTGTCAATGACATAAGAGAGAACGCATAAAAGAGGGCGGTGAGTTCCAAAGCTTCGGAGCAGTCGCCCAGAGCGATGGAGAACCGGAAGTTGTTTTTATGCGAGTCGGGGGATTCGCTGATCGGGTGCAATGTTTGCTCGGACGAGGGGTGAACAAGAAGTGGAGATAGGTCGGCTGATCTTTCGCGAACTGTAGGAGAGATTTGAAAGAAAATAACAAAGTAAGATAACTTAAGACGAGATAAGATGAGATCATATTCATTCATTCATTCATTCATAGAATTTATATAGCGCCTCTTATAGGAGCCTACTCAGAGGCGCTCATTGACATAAGATTAGATCAGACCAGATAAGATAAGATCAGATCAGATCAGATAGGAGGAGATAAAATGATACGATATAAGATAGCATACGAATCATACGAAGAGATTAGATAACATAGATAACATAAGATGAGAAAAGCGCAGAGCAGATAAGATGGGGTGAAATAAACTAAGCTAGGATGAGTTAAGATGAGATTAAATGTGACAAGGTAAGTTAAAACAACACAGCAATGCAAAATAAGATAAGACAGGACAAACAATATAAATTAAACAATGATGACTGTGTCTGAGATGCCAACTTACAGTCTACGTCTAAGATGGCGTACTCGCTGACCTCCTTCAGACCAGGGATTGTCGCTACACAGGTCAGCGTTGAGTCATTGTCTTCCGCCTTCACCTTGAACGTCTCCGACCACCGTTCCACCCGATACGTTATGGTTCGCAGACCGCGTCGACCAGACAGCGTCATGCTCGAGTGATAGGCAAATTCTGACGTAACGTCGCGCTTCTCTTCACCGAGGTAGAGTTCGAGGCTGGGAGGAGGGAAGCCCCCGACGGACACGCAACGGACCCGCGTCGGGAGGCCCTCCGTCAGGCGAACGGACTTGACCGTCGGCTGCTGGGTTCGGTCTGGGTCGAAGATGTAGACGCTCTGGACGTTGTCTGTTGCAAACAGAGGTACATGAAATTAGTTAAGAGGAGGAGGAGGACGAAAAGGAGGAGGAGGAGAGGAAGGGGAGGGAGGAGGAGGAGGAGGAGGAGGAAGAGAACGAAGAAGATGATGAGGTGGAGGAGGAAGAAGAGGAGGAGGAGGAGGAGGAGGAGGAGGAGGGGCAGAAGACGAGGAGGAGGAAGAGGAGGAAGAAGAGAGGAGAATGAGGAGGAAGGGGAGGAGGAGAAGGAAGAAGAGAAGGAGGAGAAGGAAGAGGAGGTGAGGAGGAAGAGGAAGTAGAAGATTAAAGGAAGAGGAGGTTTATGAAGAAGAAGAGGAGGAGGAAGAAGAAGAAGAGAAGGAGGAGGAATAGGAGGAAGAGAAGGAGGAAGAAGAAAAAGAGGAGGAGGAAGAAGAAGAGGAGGAAGAAGAAGAGGAGGAAAAGAAGGAGGAAAAGAAGAGGAGGAAGAGGAGGAAGAAGAAGAGCAGTTACTAAAGCTAGACCTGAGGCAGCCATGGTATAAAGTGTTAGCGACTTCATTTTCTTAGCCGCGGCATATGACGGCGTGTGGCCAGTCCTCTCCCTCGCCGTCTCATCTTCCCAATGGCAGTGTACAGTCAGTGTACCCATTACACCTGAGTTGGCTAGGGGGCACAGATGGAGGAGAAATCTCAATAAATGTCTGCCCTGGCGGGGATTTAGCCCCCCAGACCTCTCGATTGACAGTCCAACATGCTAGCCACTACATACATATATGCATACATAGTTACATACCTACATGTATATACATTATTATCTGGCATACTTGTATGTTCCGTCTAAATGAGGCTGGTCCCTCTTAGTAACGGTGAGCTTCGTAATGAAGCAGAATGGCACGTGACTTTTTGTCGCCAGTGACTGTTGGGTCTTGAGGCGACGCGACATTAGTAAACAACTTATTCTGTCAGCTTATCTGAAAGCGGACTCTTAGATCTGGCAGGCGGTCATGCCTCGACGATCCGAGTGGTCTTTAAAGGAGCTACACGATTTCTGCCAGATCTAGACGATTTTTCGCAGATCTAGACATGTAGAACGATGTTACGACTATGTTGTGCAAAGTGTCACGTTCGCATTTCATAATGCAAGACAGACATATAATGAAGCGGGCAGACAGGCAGATAGAAAGACAGCCAGACAGACATAGAGATAGATAGACAGAAAGACATATAGATAGGAAGACAGAAAGACAGCCAGATAGACAGCCAGATAGACAGCCAGATAGATAGACATACTGATAGATAGACAGATAGACAGCCAAAGAGAGAGACTGTCAGACAAACAGATAGATAGGCAGAAAGACAGCCAGATGGACAGATAGACATAATATAGACAGATGGATAGACAGACAGGCATCCAGACAGACAGACAGAAAGACAGTCAGAGAGACATATAGATTGGAAGACAGACAGATAGGCAGGCAGCAGAGAGACAGAACTACACAAAAATACACTGCAGGAATGCATACAGACAGACAGAAAGACAGTCAGACAGCACAGAAACAACAAACAGGCAGACAGGCAGACAGGCATCCAGACGGACAGACAGAGACTTGGTTGTGGCGGAACGAAGCTTAAGGCTGAAGTAGAATTTCGTCAGTAGATCAACGGAACCGTTGAAGGTAAGTCCACGAGATCCGACATATACCCCGTGGAACATCCGAGGGCTTCAGAAGAAGACTCGGTTGATCTCAGGGATTAATTCGGTACACTCGGACAGACAGAAAGAAATAGACAGACAGACAGACAGACAGACAGACAGACAGAAATAGACAGACAGACAGACATAAAGATAGACAGACAGACACAAAGACAGGTTCTCAATGAGATGAAAGATGGTACGGAGATTATGTGTCTGCATCTTTTTCAATGTCAATATAAGTAAAATATATGGTTTACCTTGAGAAAGGGAGGCACAGGGAGAGTTAAAAGAAGGCACAGGGAGAGTTAAAAGAAGGCACAGGGAGAGTTAAAAGAAGGCACAGGGAGAGTTAAAAGAAGGCACAGGGAGAGTTAAAAGAAGGCACAGGGAGAGTTAAAAGAAGACACAGGGAGAGTTAAAAGAAGGCACAGGGAGAGTTAAAAGAAGACACAGGGAGAGTTAAAAGAAGGCACAGGGAGAGTTAAAAGAAGGCACAGGGAGAGTTAAAAGAAGGCACAGGGAGAGTTAAAAGAAGACACAGGGAGAGTTAAAAGAAGGCACAGGGAGAGTTAAAAGAAGGCACAGGGAGAGTTAAAAGAAGGCACAGGGAGAGTTAAAAGAAGGCACAGGGAGAGTTAAAAGAAGGCACAGGGAGAGTTAAAAGAAGGCACAGGGAGAGTTAAAAGAAGGCACAGGGAGAGTTAAAAGAAGACACAGGGAGAGTTAAAAGAAGGCACAGGGAGAGTTAAAAGAAGGCACAGGGAGAGTTAAAAGAAGGCACAGGGAGAGTTAAAAGAAGACACAGGGAGAGTTAAAAGAAGGCACAGGGAGAGTTAAAAGAAGGCACAGGGAGAGTTAAAAGAAGGCACAGGGAGAGTTAAAAGAAGACACAGGGAGAGTTAAAAGAAGGCACAGGGAGAGTTAAAAGAAGGCACAGGGAGAGTTAAAAGAAGGCACAGGGAGAGTTAAAAGAAGGCACAGGGAGAGTTAAAAGAAGACACAGGGAGAGTTAAAAGAAGGCACAGGGAGAGTTAAAAGAAGGCACAGGGAGAGTTAAAAGAAGGCACAGGGAGAGTTAAAAGAAGACACAGGGAGAGTTAAAAGAAGGCACAGGGAGAGTTAAAAGAAGGCACAGGGAGAGTTAAAAGAAGGCACAGGGAGAGTTAAAAGAAGACACAGGGAGAGTTAAAAGAAGGCACAGGGAGAGTTAAAAGAAGGCACAGGGAGAGTTAAAAGAAGGCACAGGGAGAGTTAAAAGAAGGCACAGGGAGAGTTAAAAGAAGGCACAGGGAGAGATGAAGGAAGGCACGGGGAGAGTTAAAAGAAGACACAGGGAGAGTTAAAGGAAGGCACAGGGAGAGTTGAAGGAAGGCACAGGGAGAGTTAAAAGAAGGCACAGGGAGAGATGAAGGAAGGCACAGGGAGAGTTAAAAGAAGGCACAGTGAGAGATAAAGGAAGGCACAGAGACACTGTGTCTCTGTGCCTCTGTCTTTGTATGTCTTCGTGTCTCTTCGTCTTGTTAAGGTCAAAATGGAGAGAAGAAGTGAAAGCAGATAAAGTAACGGCTAACAGACACGTACGGACAGCAATACAGGGGCAGAAGAACGCAGTAATTAAAGGCTATTTAAAGGGAAACAAGTTTATAGTTACAGAGCCAGATATGACATCGAGAATAGAGATAGACAGACAATCAGACAGACAGACGGACAGACAGACGGGCAGAGAGACAGACGGACAGACAGACAGAGAGACAGACGGACAGACAGGCAGACGGACAGACAGAGAGAGACAGATGGACAGCGAGAGACAGAGAGACAGACGGACAGAGAGACAGACAGACAGACAATCAGACAGACAGACGGACAATCAGACAGACAGGCGGACAGAGAGACAGACGGACAGAGAGACAGATGGACAGAGAGACAGACAGATGCTACAAGAAGAACATAGATCGAGAGAAATAGATCCATGCAGCTGTGTATACTATACGAGCGAGTGGAGAATGTTTTGCGTACTATCGGAAATTAACACTTCTGGTTATAAATTGAGATCTACTGAAAGAATTGAACGATTCCACGTCTCTTGAATCGGATTCCAAATCAAGACGCCTTCCCAATCGCTCAGCACCGTGGGCCAAAGCATACCCTACGCTTGTAGGCAAAACATGTTCCAGGAAATTTCTTCTGCGTCTCTCAAAAGCTTCTCTCAAAACCGTTTATGGTAGAATGCGGAATCATAAAAGAGTTTCTCCATATCGTGTACGGATGGAGAAGATAAACGGGTGTAACTCATAGAACGGCCCCCGGGGGTTAATATATTACGGGGAGTTGCTAAATAGGCCTTCCTACGAACCCAATGAGCCATGGTGTGTGACGTATATCACACGCGCCGAGCTGGCTACGTAACCTAGAGCACAATAAATCATCTTGATCATTTATTGCGCATAACTATGACTAGAACCGGAATGGCCTGCGGTTAGAGTTTCAGTCTTTTTGCCTTAACGCCTGGGGTTCGATTCCTTGGTTTTCACAGTTTTTTTTGTTACATGTATGTGTCACCTTAATGTACAGTCTGGTTATTGGACTGCTCAGCGCTCGTGAATAAGATGGTGCCCTGCGCTTAGTTTCAGAGTAGATCTGTCTGTCTGTCTCTGTCTGTCTGTCTCTGTCTGTCTGTCTCTGTCTGTCTGTCTGTATGTATGTCGGTCTCCTTTGGCAGCCATGCGTATTAGGTGTTAGCCACTCCATTTCTTCATCTCAGCATACGGGGGCGGGTTACCAGTTCTCTCCCTCGCCGTCTCATCTTCCCACCGACAGTGTGCAGTCATTGTACTCGTATAGCTGAGTTACCCAGTGGGCGCAGGTGGAGCAGAAATCTCGAACCAATATCCGCCCTGGCGGGGATTTGAACCCGCGACCTCTCGGCTGACGTTCCAGCACGCTAACCACTCTACCATCGCACACCCGAAGGACTTATTAATAAATCGGTTTTTGTTGCTGTCAACCGTTTGTCGTCGTTTGTAAGGCGTTACTGTTTTCTTCTGTGGTATTGACTCCATCTTTGCGCCTTCGACAGAGCAAAGATATGGAAGTCTGTCCGCGTCTAGGCTCTATGTTCTCCTCAAGCGAGACTTCTCTTTCCCTGACTCCTTCTGCTTCAGCCTATCAATTTACATTTGTCCAGTGAAGGAAGTCACGTCATACACATGCTTCATATTTGTTCTCTCCTGCTCAACATTCTTCCCTCATTCCCTTGTCTGTCCTTCGTCTCCTGTCTCCTGTGTTTCTTCCTTTCTTTCATTCAATCCTTTACTTTATTGCTACCCTACCTTCATTTTTCCTTCCTTCTCCTCTTTTCTTCGTTATCCTCCCTCTTTCATTTCCTTACTTACTTCAGTTCCCTCATTCCTACATTCCCCTCATTCTGTCTACCTCGTCTTCTGCGTTCGTCCCTCTTTTCCCTCCTTCCACCATTTCCCTCATTCCTTTCTTTCTATACTTCTTTCATTTAATTCCTTTCTTCCTTCCGTATTCCTTCCTTCCTTCCTTCCTTCCTTCCTTCCTTCCTTCCTTCCTTCCTTCCTTCCTTCCTTCCTTCCTTTCATCCTCCCTTTCTTCCTTCCTTCCTTCCTTCCTTCCTTCCTTCCATCCTCCCTTCCTCCTTTCTTCATTTATTCTTTCTTCTACTTCCATCTTCTCCACCTTCTGCGTTCCTCCCTCTTTTCCCTTCCTTCCTTCCTTCCTTCTTCATTCTTCCTCCTTCCTTCCTTCCTTCCTTCCTTCCTTCCTTCCTTCCTTCCTTCCTTCCTATATTCCTTCCTTCCTTCCTTCCTTCCTTCCTTCCATCCTTCCTTCCTTCCTTCCGTCCTTCCTTCCTTCCTTCCTTCATTCCTTCATTCCTCCTTCCACCTTCTCCATCTTCTGCGTTCCTCTCTCTTTCCCCTCCTTCCTTCATTCCACGCCTGTCATATTCCGTCGACAACAATGTAAAATCTTCCTGATATCGGTCAGACGACCACGTCTGACCCGTCCAGATGATGTTATTCCGTTGTTTGTCTAGTGTCCCTTCGTTGCCAATCCTTCGTCGTTTCGTCTTTGCTTCCTTCCTCGGTCTCTTCCTTCTAATGCAATTCTTTGTCGACTGCGCACAGCTCATCAGACGCTCTGCTTGCTTTGCATAATTTCCTCTTTGTAATCACGGTCGCCGAAAGAACGTCTAGAAACAACAGACTGTGTTGTTACTAGAATCTTCGATTGTATCCTATTGTCATTGTTTATAATGATGATGATGATGATGATGATGCTGATGATGATGATGTTGTTGTTGTTGATGATGATGATGATGATGATGATGATGATGATGATGATGATGATGATGATGATGATGATGATGATGATGAGGAGGAGGAGGAGGAGGAGGAGGAGGAGGAGGAGGAGGAGGAGGATATTGATGATGATGATGGTGATGATGAGGATGATGATAGTATTACATAATAATAATAATATTATTATTATTATTATTATTATTATTATTATTATTATTATTATTATTATTATTATTATTATTATTATTATTATTATTATTATTATTAATTATATCTTATAGTTTCCCAACAACTGTAGATTTACGCGCTTTCAACTGCTGCGCTCCTCGTGCTTGAAATCGTCTGCCGCGAAGATTAGACCTGTCAACAATTCTTTGGTTCTCTGCCTTTACGGAGATTCGTACTTTCAATGTCTAACCTTCCTTCATCATCCAGTCCATTGGCGTCATTCTTGGTCTTCCTTTTGACTTTTCCCGCTCCATTCTTCCCTTGATTATAGTTCTTAGCAGAGGATCTCCTTCATTGTATGACCAAACCTCCTTCTCTGGAACTTCTGATTGCTTCTATTAGGGATCTTTTTTCGTCTACCATTTGTAATATCTCTTCACTCGTCTTTCGCTCTTTCTATCCAACTTCCACTCTCCAAGTCTCCATACTTGGGCATATCCACATCTATCTCAAAACCAACTCTTAGTCAACGCTCTAGCAGCATTGAAATCACTAAACAATATTCAATATGTTACTTTGGCTTTCTTGTGGCTCCATCTTGCGCCCCCCCCCACTAGCCCCAGGCTGAGATTAGCTGACATTAGCCGCGTTATTAGTGCTCTATATAGGTACCAAATAAATTGTCCTTGTGACACACAACCAGACAAGTAATTAGTCAAAACTGTCATTTGGCAGGTGACAGAAACCTGTAGGCTCTATAAGAACTAGATTGGGCAGCGAATTCCAAAGCTTGTGACCTACAGCGATTGAAAGTGTCCGAGAACTCGACACTGTTTGGTTGCGGGGCACATCAAGAATCATGGCATCCATTGAACGAGTGAAAGAAGTATTGTATAAAGGGCCAACATGGGGGGCGTTTGTTATATATATATATATCGTTTATTATAAATACAATCAAGCAGGAAGACACACCGCTTCGCCACTGACATCTCACAAAAGCTACTAGGCCTATATACAAAGAGAAAAAATAATAAATGTTGGAATTATTGAGATTTGGAGTCAGCGGGATGTAATACTTTGAGATAGATTTCTAATGGATTCTTTCCCCAGTCATGCTGCTCATATTGAAATTGATATATATGTATACATATATATATATAACTTATCAAATCTATTGTTTACTTACTCAATTACTTATTAATATATATGAAGGCATTGGTGCAATAACCAGGTAAGTCGACTTACCTGAAAATTGGGAAAGTTGGCTTAAAATGCTCAGGACACATAGGCGCATTTATCCTGTAAATTTCAGCTCGGTATCTTTAAAATTGAGCGAGTAAATATGAGAATAATGAGGCAAGTCTGCATACCTGATTTGAGAATTATATGCTCGTGTGCCACGATTTCGCGCATTAGTCAGGTAAGTGAAGAAACCCGATTATTGCACAGAAGATCGTAGCTACAGCCAAACCTCTCGGTTGTATGCAGTAGATACTATAAGTGAACAAACCTGATTCTTGCACGCAAACATAAACCAGTTAAATACTTTCTCGAATGCAATAGCGAAGTAAGTAACGTTATGGGGCGACGATTTAGCCACTACCTGGAGACGAATCTGGCGTTCTGCGCAGACGATTCGGGTATGCGAGATATAGTGTCTTTGAGCGATGATATAGTGATTTCGTAGCTGTCGATGTTTTGTTAATAAAGTCATTTAAAGTGTCTTACTTAGATGTCTCGTCATTTTACCCGAAACACAAAAATAATCTATCATCCGAAGATTGTAACTCCGGAGCTGGTATGCCTAATTTTCATTCTTCATTGTAATGTTTTGTTGCGTAGGCTATAATGAAATGTTATATTAGTTATGACAGCAAAAGTGGAGCGGGTTTTCTATTTTCTATTTCTTTGATTAACTGGAAGATGGATAGATGAAATAAATTTTGTCAAGCATAAAACAGGTAATTGTTTCCATTTACGCCAAAAATTTATTTAATCTATCCATGTTCCATTTAATCAAAGAAATAGTTTTACCAATCCAGCTGTTATTGAAGTAAAGTATTATTATTTTAATAACTCTAATTTCTAATTTCATCCAGCATTAGTTCCATCAGCCCAGCTTACAATAACTTTGTCATGTATGCAATAAGATACCATGAAATGGAGTAGACCATTCATAATAATAAAATACTCTATTACTTTTTCTCTGAATAAAAACAAGAAATTTATGCTTACATAATCCAGTTATAAATATTTTAAAATATTAATGTTGTGTTATGCAGCTGTGCGATCCAGGAAGCATTATAGACCCAGGAAGTTCTGTGACTACGAAACCGGGTGACAAGAGAAAAACGCATCAAAAGACAGGCAGTAGGCGAGGAAGCATTGGCTGAAGTGAACTTAACTGAAGAAACATGTGAAGTGAACTTAACTGAAGAAACACATAAAGTGAACTTAACTGAAGAAACACATGAAGTGAACTTAACTGAAGAAACACATGAAGTGAACTTAACTGAAGAAACACATGAAGTGAACTTAACTGAAGAAACACATGAAGAGAACTTAACTGACATCCAAGCTCATGAGCAACCATTGGCTGAAGGTTCACAGGAAGTGAACTTAACTGAAGAAACACATGAAGTGAACTTAACTAAAGAAACACATGAAGTGAACTTAACTGAAGAAACACATGAAGGGAACTTAACTGAAGAAACACATGAAGGGAACTTAACTGACATCCAAGAAAGGTTATAAAACCGTTAAAACAGTTTGTCGCTGACTTTCATTCAGTTTCATGCTACACTGTCTATGACATTTTCCTGTGCACAGGATTCCAGTCAGCAAAGGCTGCTTAGCAGACACCAGTTTACCACCTGCACCAATATATGCATGGACACTTTGTCTAGCCTTCGTAACCTGGTTTCTCTTCCATGTGTCTTCATTTCGTGTTCTCTTCTGGCTTTTCTTGTGCTCATTAGCTAATGCTGCAGTTATTGCATCATCATCACTTTCTGGTGGTTGCTCCAGTTGGGCACATCACTTTCTAAGTTCCTCTTGTCTACAAACGAACAAACAACATTTCCACTCTCCTCAAACTCTATCTGCAGCATGTTGTCACTTTTAAGTGCTTATATACATTCTGATGAGATTATGTAAGAGCCATCTCCAGCCCTATAAACGCCAGTTACATTGTCCTGGATGTTAGGTAAGTTCAATTCATGTGTTTCTTCACACTAAGCATTTACAAAATGTATGGATTATATAAAGAATGGTGTCCGAGCAATGACTTTCAGGCAGTCTCACAGCATTTCTACAGAATGATATTCACCAGTCGCTTTCATCAGTTGTGGCCAAGGCTAAATCTGTGACAAGTGGAAAATAACATTGACTAATCCGATTTCGCACGTGTTGTGTGTCTTTTTTATTTTCTTACATACATTCATTGCCTCCATTACTACATCTTATTTCAGCATTTAAATTTGTTCACGTTGTGAAGATTTTGTGGCAAAAAATGTGTTTTTACAGTTACCTTGTTCTTGTACATTAGGCTCACAGTTCTTCCTTGTTTATCATTTCCATGCAATAACAAGGTTTGTTCACATATATTGCAATCTTGCATTAAAATAAGTCTCCAGCACCACACGGAAGCTTCCGTGCAATAACCAGGTTTGTTCACATATTTCATTCTTCCATCAAAATAAGTCTACAGCACCACACGGAAGTTTCCGTGCAATAACCAGGTTTGTTCACATATTTCATTCTTGCATCAAAATAAGTCTACAGCACCACACGGAAGTTTCCGTGCAATAACCAGGTTTGTTCTTAAGATTCATATAATTAATTAATTAGTGACAGCAGGACGTTGGAAATTTAGTTTCTGATTAATTGCACAAAGTTGCACTTCAAACTTTTGAAATTTTCTCATTACCTAGTTCCTGCACTAAACGGCAAGCTTATGAAGATCGAAAAACATTCTAACTCATTTTGCCGAAAACTATGAAATTGCACTTACCTGGTTATTGCACCAAACCCTTCATATATATAATGGTAATGCAAGTGTAGAAAGACATGTGAAAGGTACGGAACTGTATGTAAACGAACCTGGTTAAACAGATGATATTTTAATTTCCATTTTTCGCGTTGTTCGTGATATTTTTACAGATTCTTATTTCAAATGAAAACTAATGATTGTAAATATGAAAAACTAACTGCCACAATGATTTCTCCACTTTTTGTCACTGCATCTTCGGCTCTATCACAGTTTGCATTCTAGTTACTCCGACTCTTCAGGGGTGGTAGTGAATGTGTGCAGAAACGGGACACTTTATGCGTATAAACGGTATGGCCACGCTACAGTGTCTCTTAACAGACACTACTTTGAGCTGTGCAAAAAGAACAAGCAGATGTTTGGTCAACAAGTCGCAAGAGAGATGGACTTCTTCATTTCTAATTAGATTAATGCTTCGCTGGCCATGGATCACAATACAGAGTCTGTCTGTCGTTCGACTGCGTTAGATTTATTGCACGATACACTGTCTGTGTTCGCTGAAAATGTAAATGATTGCATCTCCCAGTTAAGTCGAGACTGCACTGATTATATCAGTAGCAGCAGACTGGTGACGACGCTATGACCGCGCACCGAATAAACCCAGCTCACTATTCGTCTGTCAACAAGCCGGAGTTTTTTAAATTGTAATTACATATATATAGACCTATATATGTATAATATATATGTATGTATATATATATATATATATATATATATATATCTGACGTCTATGGGAAATTCTTTAGAAAAAGAAATTGAACAACTGCGCCAGAAGAATTTTTACAGAACTCACTCTAGCATGGATGAACCTAATTGAAAAACTACGGGCCTTGTAATTCTTCAGTGTGCACAGCCGTAGATTTGTATGTTTACCACGACGTATGATGATGATGATGATGATGATGATAATGATGATGATGATGCTGCTGGTGGTGGTTGTGGTGGTGGTTGTGGTGGTGGTGGTGGTTGTGGTGGTGGTGGTGATGATGATGATGATGGTGATGATGATGATGATGATTTTGATGATGATGATGATGATGATGCTGGTGGTGGTGGTGTTGGTGGTGGTGGTTGTGTGGTGGTGGTGGTGATGATGGTGATGGTGATGGTGGTGGTGGTGATGATGGTGATGATGATGATGATGATGATGATGATGATGATGATGATGATGATGATGCTGATGCTGATGCTGATAGTGATAATGATGGTGGTGATGACGATGATGAGTTCTCTTCCCTAAGGCGGGTCCATTGGCTTTTACGCCACCCGGGGATGAGATGAGTGAGGTGGTTTTCCGTTTCCTTCCTCTCAGTCAATTGTGGATTAGCAACCTGTCCAGGGTCGCTGTGCAGTGGCTTGATGTAGATTCGAACCTGCGACCCTCTGGTTACAAGGCACAGACTTTACCGCTACACCACCGCGTCCCATTCATCATAATATATTTGGTGTATTCCATGCGGAACAGCACAGTATATTGACCTACTGCTATCCATGTAACTCTCCAGTTTTTACAGCCATAGTTTTTATGCTTTCACGCCGTAAAACATATTGGCGCATTCTAGACAATAATTCACAGTCAACTGTCGTATACTGCCGCCCATATATCCAACTCTCCAGTTTGGAGAGCAATAGTTTAGCTGCCTTCATTTTTGTCTATGGCCCGCGGTGCATGTGGTCTTCGGTTCGCTTCACGCCGAGGGTGTGACTCTGAACTTATTACTGCCATTAATCTTGACCCGCCAACGTACTCTGACTGGTTTAAAGCGAAAACGATTAACCCCGAAACATAGCGAACATCAATTTCATGCGTTTATTTCTATAAAGGCTGTGAAGTTTACGGCAGTTGATAATTTGCCTGGTGTAGTGATGGATGTGGCCAGAAGGGCAGCCAGACACTAAAGCTCCCTTCCTACATGTCAATGAATTTCCGTTTTCAGTCTAACATACGAAACTATTACCGTACTGAATACTTTGTATTTTTCCATATGTGTTAGTATACATTTTTACGTCCTTCGAGTCTTAGGCCTACCGAATCAAGCTCATTTTCGTTCTTAATATTTAGCCTCACAAACACTTTTTTCGTTTAAAAAAATTGCTGTAAAACGTGAAACTATGAAACACAATTTTGTTGAAAATTTCGACTCTAAATTATGGAGCTCCATGCAGGCTCTGTCTGCTCCTCCTACACCTAAAGTCGGCCCTCACTGTGTTCTGTTGTTACTATTATAGACATCCAATTTGGGCAAATACTTGATTTATTGGAATATTGCACAATACAGTTATGCAGTAGAAAAATAAAGAAATTTTTCTGGTAGACCTATGCATT
>JACEVL010001021.1:175000-187500 GCA_020284085.1 Aporrectodea caliginosa
AAAAACTCTGCCTTCTATCGTGTTATTATTTTTGATCAGCGTATATTGAGCGCCAAATTGGAGCTAACCACGAAGCGACGGCAGCGACCTTGAAACCAGAATCGGGTGTGATGCGAGATTTTGCCCTGGGTGAAGAAGTGTCCGACATCTATTTTCATTGGTTCATGTAACCGCTGACGTCAGATAGCAATGTCAAGCTGAACTGTTAATATAGGAATGCGATATTTTTGACCGGGAAAGACATCAGCTACTGTTTCGCATGTCATTTTGATAATTACTACGCTAACACAATAATTGAAACGTTACTGCAATACGTCAAACGTCGTCTTACTATCAGTGAGAGTATCCCGGACATTATTTCGCATATGTAGTGCCAACTACTATCTTGATAATGGAATTGGGCGGAGTCGGACACATTTCCACTCCAGGTAATGTATTTCAACCACACCGGTCATCATGCTCTGCCGTCTTTTCAATGCTGACGATAATGATACATGATGATAATCATATATGACAGACCGATAGATGAGACTATAGTCTAGTAGCTCAGAGTCGCCTTTTGACCCACTGCGTGGATCGAAGAACAGACAACGAGCCGAAAGGATATGGATTCGATGCCTGGCAGAAAAGACAGGAGGTCCAGGGTTCGAAACTGATGAGTATACGTGAACAAGAAACACTGAAGACAGGGAAAAAGCGCAAATAGAGGGACAACTGGAATAGGGAGATAGAGAGACACACAAGCAGACAGACAGACAGATGGACAGACAGATACATGTAGATCGATAGATAGATAAATAGGTAGATACATAGATTGTCTTTGGGAGATTGTCTTAAGGATAGCCAGGCAGACTGATAGACATATGTAATTATGTATGGACAGCTAGATGGATGGATAGGATAGATCGACACACAGTTAAACAGATAGATAAATAACTAAATGCGCAATATAAATTGTCTGATTGACAGACAGATAGACAGACAAACAGACATATTAACTGATGCATAGATTGATTGATTGATTGATTGATTGATTGATTGATTGATTGATTGATTGATTGATTGATTGATTGATTGATTGATTGATTGATTGATTGATTGATTGATTGATTGATTGATTGATTGATTGATTGATGGATGGATGGATGGATGGATTGGATGGATGGATGGATGGATGGATGGATGGATGGATGGATGGATGGATGGATGATGGATGGATGGATGGATGATGGATGGATGGATGGGATGGATGGATGGATGGATTGATGGATGGATGGATTGATTGATTGATGGATTGATTTGATTGATGATGATTGATTGATTGATTGATTGATTGATTGATTGATTGATTGATTGATTGATTGATTGATTGATTGATTGGATTGATGATAACTGATAATGATAATAATAATAATAATAATAATAATAATAATAATAATAATAATAATAATAATGATAATAATTGATTGATAATAATTCATTAATTGATTAATAATGATGGATGGATATTATTGGATGGATGGATAGATGGATGACAAACGCACTGCGATGGATGTACATGTTGGATGGACAACAAGAACACAAATTACAGAAGGATGAACAAGATGAATTGATGTATTGCCAGCTGTATCATAGCTGCTGACCTTTGATGTTGAGTTCGAATCGATATCTTGGAGCGAGCGGTGTGAATGAGACGTCGAATCTGTTGCTGGAGGCAAATGGTTCATTGATGTTACTCATGATGTTCATCTGCGTCTCCTCATCCCTCTGTACCTTGCGCCAGAGAACGGGGTAGTCGAAGAGGCTGTAGTGGTCGGCGTGGAACTGGCACTCCATGGCCACTGACTCACCCTCGTTGACGACGTGCACTTGGCTCTCCGTAATCATCGCCAGAAAATACCCTATATGGAACACGACCGAGTATTATAATATATAGGTCGAAAGAATCACATTCGTTCATTCATTCATTCGTTCGTTCATTCATTCATTCATTCATTATTTTATTAGTTCATTCATTCGTTCATTCGTTCATTCATTCATTCATTCATTCATTCGTTCATTCATTCATTCGTTCATTCATTCGTTCGTTCATTCATTTATTCATTCATTTTGTTCATTCGTTCATTTATTCGCTCATTTGTTTATTTGTTCATTCGCTCATTCATTCATTCGTCAATTAATTCATGCAACCATCTATTCATTCAATTAATCATGTTTTCATTTCTTTATTCAAACAATTCGCTGCTTAGCATCCTCGAGTAATAAAATAATTTTCTGACAAAGTAATCAGGCACGTTGCCTTTGCCTTATTCGCTAACAAACTGAAAAGGATTGAGTTAAAAACATTGCAGTATTACTGGACCATGACTATGCTACTACGGCCGTGCATAAATATGCCTTGGTCTGCTTTCACTGCCGAGAATTGTCATTCAATTTCATTTGGAAACTGCAAATTCTGGCAAATCGGATCAGCAAAGTCAACAGCTGCAGCGACGGCTTCAGTCAGCGACGACTAAGGAAGAAGAGATTGGCAGATTTGAAGTTACGAGAATCTATCTTTGGAACGAAGCGAATTGAAATGCCTTTTTCTTCACAGTAAAACAATCGGAATATCTTTCTCTGAAAAGTCTACGCAATCCAATTGTTGTTTTCGAAATAAAAGAATTGAAATTTCCTTGCCTATTAATGGTCATTTTTGCAAAAGCCAAACAATTGATGCTGTTTTGCTAACTGATGCAATATTTTAATTCGTAATGACACTTAACATCATAATAGGCTTGCGCCTCTGAGTAGGTCTCTATATAAATTCTCAAAATATATGAATTAATTAATTGAATATATTATGTTCTATGCGTGCTGTTCGTTGACTTCAAGACGAAAATAAAATTGAAATCTCTTTCTCTGCCTAGAAATTGCTTGTTTTCGAGAGTAAGCCGTATTTTTATCCATGGAAACTAGTCGTATGTTGTCGATAGTCAAACTATCGAAACACATTAGGTGTACGCTCTTATCTTCGAGCGAAAACAATTGAACCGTGCTTTCTCTTCGATTGTTTTCACAGAGAATAACCAATTTCACCGCAAACAACCGTTATTAAATTAATTCCAATTGAAATCTGTGTGTCTTTCCAAGAGAAATTCAACTCTCAAGTCGAAGTATCTAATCAATTGCCTCACGGACGTCTCTCAAGCTTAGGTTACCCTATGTAACTTCTCCTCCTTTGCCTACTTTGATGCACATGTGCACATGTGCATTGTCCAATCACTGCGCGGGCTATTACGGCATAGACCGCGTAGAAGAAGAAGAATGCGAAGAAGAATACGAAGTAGTAGTAGTAGTAGTAGTAGTAGTAGCAGCAGTTGTAGCAGCAGCAGCAGCAGCAGCAGCAGCAGTTGTTGCTGCTGCTGTGGTGGTGGTGGTGGTGTTTTATTATTACTATCACTTGAATAGGCCTATACTACTAATTAAGTAACAAAAACATATATGAGTAATAATCAAGAAAGAGGGATCAAGATAATAGTATAAGATAATTTTATTATTAGCTTTTCTTGGCTCCTGTTGCGCAGGACTTGCTGATTCATGGCTATAACCGCAATGCCTGTTTTGTGCATTTCATTTAATCCCATGTAGATCAGATCATTGTAAGTGTTTCGTCATTGTAAGTGTTTGACGAAAATGACAATGACGAAAGGGGGAGGGGAAGACCGAGGCAGATGATGCTGGGATGGATGGCCGACGGATAGAAGAGTGGCGTCATTGGAAGTTGGAACCTGCCGAAGAGCAGAGAACTTAAAGAAGAAGATCAGATCAGAGAAAATTAGTCTAGACTGGATTAAATGTCGAAGAGTTCGTCTAGCGAATGTCTGAGTCGGTGATTAACTGAAAGCAGAGACAGATAATATCAACGTGTCGTCATGAGTTTCGACGAATTCCCTTCGAAGTCGTCGAAGAAGCAGAATCCCAGAGACATTCGACGAACGTTGGCACTGTATACAATTCGTCGTCGACTATCTAAGCTCTCATGGTCTCTGGTCTCTGCAGTCCGGACCGGAACAAAGGATCTGGACTCTGCTGATCACAACCGAAGTCCAGTCCAACAGCAGGGACAACAGATAAGCCCAGCTGATCAGGCAGGAATAGCTATGGTGCCTCGGAACGTAAGTGCGAGTATTGCTATAGGTGCACGCACGTGTGTGTGTGTGTGTGTGTGTGTGTGTGTGTGTGTGTGTGTGTGTGTGTGTGTGTGTGTGTGTGTGTGTTTCACTGTGCACTTGTGTATTATTGCATTGCGTTCACATGTATGCCTATTGCAATGTTCTGCTCTCTCTGCGTAAATACCACTCCCAGTCTATTTCTGCAGTTATATATATATATATATCATATATGTATGCATATAATAAATATATATGTTTGACGAGTGTACACAAGTACATGAGCGCATGTACATATAGACCAACTGCAAGCTATATATCGTTATACCATGTGCACAGACTGTAGCCAACTACCCCATTTATACCGTTCCTTTTCGTACAGGGCAGTGTTGAGCTCTTGGGTTATTATTATCAGTGGCTGGTTCTTCGATTTGCTATTCACCACCGATGCAGTTCTCAGCGTTCCTCTGCTATAATAGTTCCTTATTGTCATTCAGGTCTAAGCCGTAGACTCATCTGTTTCAACTTCCCTTATCCAGCGCAGCCTGACTTATCGTTTCCTCGACCTATCGGACTTCCACCGGACTTCTCCATGGCAGTGCATCTGAAGTCTTGACAGCAGTCTCACTTGAAGTAAGTAAGTAAGTGACCATTGGATGCTACCTTGTGCATTGTAGTTAGGGCGCTATATAAATGATTAGGCTAGATTGCTTAGATGAGGTCAGATTCGCTTAGTTTAGACTGTACTGGGTTTATTTATATCAGAATTCATATTAGGGATAATATTGGATAAGAGATTATATTATAGAATAGAGATATTATAGGAGATTGGATAAGAATTGATCAGATTAGATTAGATTAGATTAGATTGGATTTGGTTAGATTATATTTGAGATAATATGTGTAGGGATATTCTTAAAAAAGAGATTGGACAAGAGAGATTAGATGAGAGATTATGTAGGGATATTCTTAGATAAGATATTGTATAAGAGAGATTAGATGAGAGATTATATAGAGATATTCTTAGATAAGAGATTGTGTATTAGAGAGATTAGATGAGAGATTATATAGAGATATTCTCAGATAAGATATTGTATAAGAGAGATTAGATTAGAGATTATGTAGGGATATTCTTAGATAAGGGATTTTATAAGAGAGCTTAGATGAGAGATTATATTACAGATATTCTTAGCTAAGAGATTGCATAAGAGATCACATTATACGTTTGATTAAATCACACATGCAGTGTTTAATTAGACATAATAACACTGACATAAATATCTGGCGTGTGAGATCGTTGCCTGTCCTTAATCTCACGCATACAGTTTACGTCAATGGGCTTCCCATAGCCCACTCCTCCAGTATCGTGTGTGCGTTCATACATCACCTTCAAGAGTCGAGTGCTCGCAGCTCTGTGTTCGAAGAGCCATAAAGACTCGACCGTAGAGCGAGGCGACATTGTGCGCCGCGTATACAGCGAGTGCGCGGAAGTCATTACAGCAGATTGCTTCGCAGTTTTATTGCACTCGACAATGAATATAACTCCATAAACTATATTCGATTTGCACTTCACTCTCGCCCTCCTTCTATATATATATGTAGCCTCGCCGAGTCCCCGCTCGAGAGTGACGGTCAACCGCCTTCGGCTGCCCGATTGAATCCCAGGTCGAATTCCCCGAACAAGCTGTTTCTCCGTGTTCCTCGTTAGTGCCTGGCATCAACGGATGGCATCTGACGGTGATGATGCCGAGAGTTTCGTGGTGGAGGAGTAGGAGGAGGAGGACGAGGAGGACGAGGAGGACGAGGAGGACGAGGAAGAGGAGGAGGAGGAGGAGGAGGATACTGTCACGGTAGGCTGCAATTCGATTCAGGGAGCGTTGGTCCGATGACCAGGCGGTATGTGACGGCGCGTGCAAGGGTTATCAGAGGTTGAATCGCGGTCGCATGACGTATGAGAGATCGGACGATGAAACAGGACGGATGTGAATGGAAGTGAAGTAATAAGACGAATCGGAAACAACAGTCTGCATGTTTTGAAACAGGAACAAGTGTTTTTTGGTAAATGAGAACAACAGTGTTTTTATAAAACAGCAAGAGTCTTTTTTGAAGCGAGAACAATTGGTTCTTGACATCAGACCAATATGACGTTTTCTTTTGGACTAAAAACAGCTGCTGCAGTCTTTATGAAAGGAGCGAATAGTCTATTTTAACCTAGAACAAGTTTTCTTACTAAGCAGTCTGTTTAACAACAGCGAGAGTCTTAAAAGTAAGAGCAACTGTTTTTAAGTAGAACAACAGCCTTTTGGAAAGAAGAACAATAAAACTCAGTCTTTTTAAACGACATGAAAAGTATTTTTCAAACACGAACTGTTCGCCTATAGACTTTCTGGTTATATCCAATAAGACGTTGCCTGCTCAAAGACAGTTAATTCGGAGAGTAATGCAACTTTAAATTAATTGGGATGCGCCTTACTGTATGGAGCGTCAGACGACAGCCATAGCCGAAATTACATTTACGGTTATCTAATTGCTATTCTTCTGGAATTAATTCATATGCGTTGAATAAGACTAGAACGAGAACTGTAAGAGGAAAGGAGGAGCTCCTTCTTCTCACTTCCTCCTCCTCTTCCTCCTTCTCCTCTTCCTCCTCGGTAGTGTATACTGTCTAGCGCGCTGTCAATCGAAAAGTGGTTCAAATCCTCGCCAGGGCAGATAATCTGCGCCCCAAGCGTACCATTACTAAACAATGTCTAAAAAGTTCGATATGAACCTGACATTCTCCAATGAAATTTTTACGATATTAGTTAAACAGTAACAGTGGAAGAAATTGGTAGCCTCGCTTTGTACACCTAAGTTACGCCCCTGTATATTGTTAAGGCCTACTGCGGGTCTATCTATATAAAGCTCTACTGAGGATCTATCCATGCAAAGGCTTATGTATACTGCGGGTCTATACATGCAAAGGCCTACTGCGAGTCTATCCATGCAAAGGCCTACTCATGGGGGTAGCCAGAAAAAATTTATGTTTAAGCCGGGGGTTTATTGGAAATGGTCGCAAAAGTTCAGTTTTTTGTATTTTGCATGTAAAAGCCTATAAAATTTTGTTCCGAAACTTATTTGGGGGAGGTTGAACCCGTAAAACCATGGCCTACTGTGTGTCTATCTATATAAAGGCCTGCGTATAGGACTGGTACAGTCTTCTAATGTGATTGCGATCCATTTATTGGGATCAAGATGAGTCGTTCTCATCCAATGACGGATCCTTTGTGCGATCGCTCGACCCAAATGTCTCCGGCAATCGGCAAATATTGGGATTTAAGCGGCCTCCAGTCAAGCGGTAATATGTAAGATGGCTATGAGGCTGGTATTAATGAGGACGTCACCCGAGCCATTTATTAGCCATCATTAGCCATTGGCATCGCTGCGCAGTCTATATACACGGGGATATAAACGAAAGGAGAGATACAAGAAGGTTGACAGACAGACAGACAGACAGACAGACAGACATGCCTACATATATACATGTACATACATGTACATACGTATACGTACATACGTATACAAGATTATGCCATATTGATCGAATCTGAATAAGCTGGTTGACGCATGACCTGCACATCGAATTCACTCTATCAGCCACTTAATATTGGAAGCGCAACCTTGGGTCTCAAGCTGAATTTTGGGATCGACATCCGCCATATTTTCCAGTCGAACTCGAGATTGAGAGAAGTAAAAAAAAAACATGGCGGATGCCGATCCCAGAGTTCAGCTTGAGACCCAAGGTTGCGCCTCCAATATTAAGTGGCTGCTCATGTCAATTCTGTGTGCAGGTCATGCTTCCACCAGCTTCTTTAGATTCGATCAATACGGCATAATCTTTTGTTTAGCGCTGCAACGACCTTGCTCCATTCCTTCATCCTGACGCGCCTGGATTATTGTAATTCCATCATAGTAGGCTTGCCGAAGTAAATCATCTTTAGAAGGGAAGGGTGTAATATATTTACAGTGGTCCACCGCACCTAAACACATGGACACTACCACTGGTGGTAAAGCGGGAAAACGATCGGCCGTCTGCTCTTTTTCAGCAGAAAAAATTAATTAAACTTGAACGCTCGGTGAGTCAATTGGATATCACAATAATTATATGCACACTACATATTATACATCAATGTATGCATGTCGAAGATACATAATGTGCGTAACGAAGATATTACTAAATATGTCGTATATTTATATAAGTATATGTATGTGCCTATGTTTATGTATGTAACTATATAAGATATAAATATGTTACATAAGACATAATTACATATATATATTTAGCGTCAGTGGTCCATTAACCACTACATATATATATATATATACATGATGCCTGCATGTATACATAATATGCGCATAAAATAATTATTACGTGTGCTGTACATGAGATACGAGTCTATGTATATACTGAATCTATAATTGCATAAAGTGCTAAGTAGGAATGATGGTCAGTGTCTCAAGGGACTAGACCCAAACAATCGAAGAATCATATATCAGCCGCGGAACCATCGGCAGACCTCCCACCTTCCTCTTACCCCCCAACCCCATTCCCTCCCACCTGGCAGCAGCTTATGGTCTTACCAGGAAACGCCATCTACCGGCTCTTTACAGCGTTACGATGGGCGTAATCGGAGAGCTAATCGGATTACACTGTTTAACGAATTACACGCTTCACGGGTTCGGCGTCTGATTGAGACAGATGGAGGGAATTGCTCGCTGGGCTTACAACGGGGAGTTCGACGGGGAAGCACGTGCGGCGTCTATTGAAGAAGATGCTCTTCACGGAAGCGCTTTAAGAAACGCACCCTCCATACGGTGATGTACAATCGCTCGCGTAGGCCTACATTTAAACTCAACGGTTTCATGCTACTAAAAAAAACATACCTGGACGAGGATTATACATTGACTTCGACTAATGAGTCATTTGTATACAATATATGTATGTATTGACTAATGCACTGTGTATGTATATGTATGTATGTATGTACTATGTATGTATGTATGTATGTATGTATGTATGTATGTATGGGTATGTATGCATGTATGTATGTATGTATGTATGTATGTATGTATGTATGTATGTATGTATGTATGTATGTATGTATGTATGTATGTATGTATGTATGTATGTATGTATGTATGTATGTATGTATGTATGTATGTATGTATGTATATGTATGTATGTATGTATGTATGTATGTATGTATGTATGTATGTATGTATGTATATGTATGTATGTATGTATGTATGTATGTATGTATGTATGTATGTATGTATGTATGTATGTATGTATGTATGTATGTATGTATGTATGTATGTATGTATGTATGTATGTATGTATGTATGTATGTATGTATGTATGTATGTATGTATGTATGTATGTATGTATGTATGTATGTATGTATGTATGTATGTATGTATGTATGTATGTATGTATGTATGTATGTATGTATGTATGTATGTATGTATGTATGTATGTATGTATGTATGTATGTATGTATGTATGTATGTATGTATATGTATGTATGTATGTATGTATGTATGTATGTATGTATGTATGTATGTATGTATGTATGTATGTATGTATGTATGTATGTATGTATGTATGTATGTATGTATGTATGTATGTATGTATGTATGTATGTATGTATATGTATGTATGTATGTATGTATGTATGTATGTATGTATGTATGCATGTATGTATGCATGCATGCATGCATCTTCATGCATGCATACATCATGCATGCATTCTTCGTCATGCATGCATCATTTTGCATGCATGCATGCATGCATGCATTAATATGTATGTATGTATGTATGTATGTATGTATGTATGTATGTATGTATGTATGTATGTATGTCTTTTTCATGCTCTTCATCAATCTTCTATATGTCTTTTTCTTCTTCTTCATCGTCACGCTCTCCTTCTTTTTCTTCCACACCTTATTCTTGTACTTTTTACTCTTCACAATCTTCTCCTCTTCTCTCTTATACATAAATTCGCATTCAAGGGATGGACCTAAACAGCGTTAAGAGATTCTGGACATATTGCTAAAGTCACAGGAGACAAGCGGGCAACAGCTGTACGTGGAAGACAGCAGCAAGTGATGAGTTATTACCATTGTTGCCTTACAGATCATAATATTATGTTCAGAGTTTTAAAAGTACGAGTTTCTCAGAGATCCCTGGGTCTTTGACATACGTATACGAAGCTGTTTTCTCACTATTCTTATTACAAGGCGTGCGATTTATGTCTTGTGGCAGCGAGTAGAGGATTATGGGTAAGAGCGAAGCGAATGGGGAAAATTTATTTTCAATGAGAGATAGTCAGAGCCTGCAGAGGAAGAAAGACCTATGGGCAAGAAAGACACGTTTGGGAAAAAATATCTTCAGTTCCAGGAACGAAACGTGTGGGGAAAGTATCTTCAATTCCAGGAACGAAACATGGTGGGAAAAAGTATCATCAGTTCGAAACATGTGGGGGACTTCAGTTCCAGGAACGTACGTGTGGGGAACAGGAACGATTCAGGAACGATACGTATAGTTCCTGGAACTGAAAATACTTTTCCCCCACATCCTCCGTTCCCAGAAACGCAGTTCCAGGAAATATATAACGCGAAAATGTATTAATATCTGAACCATGCAGCGTGTGACAACGTTTTGTTGTGACCGAAACGTTTATGGGTGAAAAACAACATGAACCATGCACTGGGCGGGGGATCTCCCTCATTTCACGACCAAAAAAACGCAGGCTGCTTATAAGTCATCAGATATTTAACCACCTCATATCAATCCTTCACCTTGAAAGAAAGAAAACGTTTCCAGGAATGTAGAAGAAGAACGATACTGGTCACGAACTGTGCTTTGGGTGACCAAGCCTTATTAGAAATGCGGTTTTAAACGACGTCGTACTTCATCCTCGGATATTTGCATTGTATTGCATCGTATGAATGTATTGTACATATACAAGTATGCCTGTATATATATGCATCGCGCCTTCTCTGTTGCTGGCCCCATGGTTTGGAATGGGCTCCCATTAACATTACGCCTTATTCCTAGAGTTCATTTAGATGCGTTTTACTCTAGCCTTAAAACCATCCTTTTCAGCCGGGGTTGGGTCGGGAGCGCTCCTGAGTAGTAACCTTGAAGGGGCGCTATATAAATCTGCGGAATGAATGAATGAATATAAAAGAACATAACACAATTTTTATTGCGCCTGGAAATAGCAGAGCATTGAACACAATCCGACAGGAAAGTCATACATGTTATTGTAATTAAACTAAACGATTGTATTGTATTGTATATCCACAAAACGATGTCCAGACGGTATCAAACCTCGCAACAGACCGGAGACAATGAAGCATAACTCGTCTACGGAATGGAACCAGAGTTAATCGAGCGTATCGAGTGGGAACTTAAATGCCAACTTAATATAGTAGCATTTCCGATTATAATCCATGCAACGCTGAGACCCACACAGACAACTGGAACTGCGGGCGGCGATCTAAAACGCGTCCAAAATGGGGTATAGATATAAAATTAATGGCCTGTGATTTGGGCGAATTAGATCCAAGTTGGAAATTACGTCAACGTCTGCAGACCAACGGGTGATTGATGACCCGCAGACTGTCCAGAAAGAACACTGAAATATATACACACACGCATGTGCCGATGAGTATATATATATTATCATATGCCATAAGTATATTATATATACCTTATATATCCACCTCAGATATGCGTTATATATATAAGCACCGAAATGATTCATATACAGGTACATATATATATATATATATATATATATATATGTATATGTATGTATGTATATTATATATATACCTGTATGCCAAGAATCCTTCAGTGTGCTTGAGGAAGGGTTCGGAGAGAGTCTCGTCCGATTTACATCATACAAGACCCGCGAAACAAGATGGAGTGTTTATGCATATTGAATGAAGAAAGCCGTCTTTCGACCAACATATATATATATATATATATTATATATAATATATATATATTTTATATATATATATATATATATATATGTATATATATATTTGTGCACATGCGACTTACTTTTATTAGTGATGATTTATATCGGGCCAAAAATGCATGGACTGGGCAGACTGACGGAAGAAAGGGCAGATGGGTGGATGGGTGGATGGGTGGGTGGGTGGATGGATGGGTGATTTTTGGGATGGACCCGGATTGGGATGGATGGATGGATGGATGGATGGATGGATGGAGGGATGGATGGATGGATGGAGGGATGGATGGATGGATGGATGGATGGATGGATGGATGGATGG
>JACEVL010001021.1:190000-210000 GCA_020284085.1 Aporrectodea caliginosa
GACAGAGAGACAGAGAGACAGAGAGACAGAGAGACAGAGAGAGAGAGTCAAGCACAGTGACAGGCAAGAAGATGTGCAGGCGGAAGGAGAGGAAGACGAGCTCCCTTGAGACTAACCTTGATTTCGACAACGCTTCAAACGTCACTAAAGACTTTGTCAATTTAAACCAAGCGTTGAAAATTCATGATTCAAAGTTGATTAGAGTCGATAGGAAGGCCACGGCCGGAAAATATGCGACGAAATTGAATTGAAATGAATTAGGTCGAGAGAAATGTGATGTGCATTAGGACTTATTTGATGTGAGTCATCGTGAGCAATAGAATGCATAAGCTGGCATCGAAATCTAGTGCTCAGGATGTATAAGAGTGTCTTTTAATATATTACGCTGTGAAGAGCATTACCTTGAGCTAACCCAAGATTAGACAACCATATATTATGTGTGTGTATGTGTGTATTTATGTTTGTTTGCATATGTGTATAAAGGTATGTAAGTATGTCGTTGTGTCTATGTATGTGAAATTAAAAGTCATCCATCTTAAGATGTTGATTCTCAAAGCTAAATACATCCCATGTAAAATTAAATAGAATGAACTGTGTTAGCTCTAAGTCTGCATGGAAAAAACACCACTGGAATTTGAAGAAACGCAACCAAAAAATTGGTGATGCAAAATTTAAGCACACCACTCTGTACATACATACATGCATTTGTGCATACATAATGTCAAAAAAACATACATACATACCTATACACACATACTAAAAATAGACATGATTAGATATAGTCCTATGATTAGATAGACTCATATGATTCGATTGGATACTTAATCATATATCGTTTGCCCTATATCTCTCCCTCTGTCGTGCAGGGCGCTTCATCCTGATTGCATGTAACATCCGATCACTCGGTCGTGTTCCATTGCCTCTTCCAATGATGCTTCGTCTGTTCACCTAATTCCGAGAGAGGTCGACTTATGCGGAAAATATTCCCGCCATAAATATGGCCGATCATGGCTTAGCAAACGCTGCCATCATTGTCAGCCTCCGAATCCCAAGGCCGGAAAGATGCTTCTCGGCGGAAGAGGTTGGTCGTTGCAGAGCGTGGCTGGGACTGGAGCCGATCAAGGAATTCATCATCAGATCTCTTTGGTAACGTCGTCGTCGTCGTCATCATCATAATCTCCATCATGATTGTAAACATGATCATTGTTATAATCATCGTCATAATCATCATCATCATTATCATCGTCATCATAATCATCATAATCATCGCAATAATCATCCTCATCGCCATCATCATCATCGTCGTCGTCGTCATAATGACTATGACCATCATCATGGTTATAATCATTGTCATAATCGTCGTCATCGTCATTTTCATCGTTTTCCTCACCATCATCATCAACCTCCGCAAAATTATCATCATCAGAAGCATAAGCCTCATTTCCAATTTTTTTATCATCATCGTCGTCGTCGTCGTCGTCTTCTCTCTCCTCCACTTCCTCTCTTCTTCCTCCTACTCCTCCTATTCCTATATCCTCATCATCATAATCATCATCATCATCATCAGCGCCAAAATCACCCTGCTGACCCAGCGCGTTTTGAGTAACAAAGCCATCGCACTGGTAACCTCGATAACTTCTCAGGAACTCTACAGAGATGTCTATTGACATTGCGTTACACCAAGCGACATTTTCATCATCACCACGAAGTACGAACACAAAGAACGACGAAACTATTGGCTGTTTCGTCGTCACACAAGCATTGTCACCGTATTTGTTGTTTCTATCGTCGTCATGTAATCCGATTGCCTACGCGACGCTATTGAATCATTCGACATAGATTGGTCATGACGAGCGATGAAAAATATTTCCCTCGTAATATTGATTCTGGCAGTTGAGACAGTTACTTTGTAGCGACCTTGAGCAAGTCCTTCACTCACAATTGCTCAGCGCCATCGATGTTCTATCGTAGAGTTGTGTGTGCACTTCTGACTTCGAAAGGAGGGCAATATCAAATATCAGCTGTAATCTAATGTAATTGAACATTTATATAGCGCCCCTTCAAGGTATCTACTCAGAGGCGCTCTTAGTGATAGCCTTTATGATGTTATGTCATAAACAACGTATATATTACATCAGTTAGCAAAACAATGCACAGTAAGCTGAAAGAGTCACCAGTGGCGGGCCCACGCACACACGTGGAACCAACCAACGTATTCCCGTCGACAGCTGAAGATGGCATGGATGGATCAGTTGTGTTTTTATTTTATAAAGGACCCAAGAATCAGAGAGATAGGTAGTCAGACGTTTACGGTGGGTATAATAATAATAATAATAATAATAATAATAATAATAATAATAATAATAATAATAATAATAATAATAATAATAATAATAATAATAATAATAATAATAATAATAATAATAATAATAATAATAATAATAATAATAATAATAATAATAATAATAATAATAATAATAATAACGACAATTTATATGGCGCCGTAACGCGGCCATACCGCTACAAGGGCGCCTCACATACAACTAATCAGCGGGATAAGCCTTGGAGAATAAATATGTCTTAAGCTGAGATTTGAAGGAGTCTACTGTTAGTGTTCTAGACAGAGGCTTATAGTTAACTGTCATCCAAGGTCGCTTGTTGCGAATTTTTTTATAATCGAGACTGACAAGTAGGAAGGGAAAATTGGATCCCATCAAGACCGGAGGTTGTCTATAATTTTGCAATGCGAGCTCGTCTTCGACTGAGAATGGCTTTCGTCAATAATGCAAAGTGACTGTACGTACGACTTGTGAATTCGGCGAAAGAAGAGGAGACGCCATAAAAACATCAGTGCGAAAGCAGATGGATGTGGCAACCCGCTAACCGCATATAGCAGGCGAGAAGGAGGCACTCATATCGTTAGCATAAAATACGCATAAGCAATACGGGCAAAGCATCGTGGTATCGTCAGCATAAAAAGACATGGGACAGAGCGGTTCAACGCTTTGAAGGAAAGGCAATATGGCAAGATCACAGGGCAATGCACTACCAATCTGTTGACCCATATTGCGGCAAGATTATTGTTTTCTCTAACGCCGCAATACCAATGAACAATGTATTTCAAGCGGTAGCGTGCAAACCCATATCCATAATCCTGGCCAATTCTAGGAAACCAGTCCAGTGAGGTATAAAGCATTGGTGTCGCTCCCTATGGGACAAGGTCACAAGGAGACATGTCCTCCTAATATTTCTGATGGCGAAAGACACTCGTCACCAATTTTTGAGAAGTTTTCAATTTGCTAAAAACAGTTGCGCCGTTAAAGAAAAAAGCAACGCGCTTCACTTCGTTGGAGATACCATGCTATATATAATATACGTTTTGGAAAGAAAAGAACAAATGCTGATTACAAAACAACAATAAATCAAACAATATCCAATGTTCCGAAAAATAACAGAGGCCGTCAGAAATTCTGACAACGCTTATACATCTCATCAAAGGCAAAGCCGACATCAACACTTCAGTTGTCATCAGAGATTCCCGCAAAAGACATATCGACCCGAACGACATTCAAACGCAATGGAAACAAAAGCTAAATCCCACCGCGTAGAATGCGTTTGTTCAACCTGCCTCTTCAGACGAAATCGTGTAACATTCAAAATTCGTACTCGATAACTGAACAAGCAGAAGAGATGTGTGCGGGGTCGAAAAGAAACACCGTTGAAATCGATCAAACGTCAGAGTCATTGCCAATTCGGCGTTTTATAACCAATAAAAAGTGGACACATATCATAACTGAATCAACCACACAACTCACGAAGCGCCTCCAAGCTCACTGTACCTGCGAAACTACCACAACGTGCTCAGACGTTATTTCAATCGCATGCAACCTCATCCAGAACCCCCTTTTTTATTCCCACTGCACTCCTTCCCTTCCACCAGGCCCCCATCCTTTCCTAGTATTTTCAGGAATAATTGCCGCACGACCCATATGCCGCATTATGCTGCATGCATATTGCACAAGTTCCTTAATACGTGCGCCGCCGCCAATGTCTCCTGCATTATACACGCAAGCCTACGTGTTCACTGAATACGGATTATTCTTCTCTCCGTATACAACTGGCGACTTACTGGCAATTAAGTCGTCGTATATCGTCCATGATAAAGCCTTCGAGGCTCGCTCCACATGCATCTGTTTTTCCCCGAATATTAAGGCGCAGAATAATTACTCCAGCGAAGAGAGTAAATTACTGATAATTGCGTCTGGCGTTCGCGGTTTGGAACAGCGGGGCGACGACAACCCGAGGGGTGGCGCTGAACGTGGGAAGAGCGGACTATGGGGCGCCGTGCTGACAAAGCAATCTATAACTGCGGATACATTACGGTTATTGGGATGCGTTTTCGGCAACTGGTCTGTGTGAGACAGCCTGCTTGTATGCGTCTCTACGCTTGCATGTAGGGCTATGTCAGCGTGTGTGTTTATGTGGCTGAGGGTGTGTGGGAGTTGGGCGCAAGTGGGTGTCTGTTTGTATATGATGCATAGTTAATGTGGCGCATTTCATATATACGGTTATTGTGATGTACTTTCCTAAGTGTTATTTTCTGTATTTGCATATATAGAAGTGTTCAAAATTGAGCCCAGATAAGCGAGAAGAGATGAGGGTAAAATGTGTTAGTGCCATCCAATTGGAAAGAGCTGCATATCATATACACACACACACACTCACACACACACACACACACACACACACAGACACACACACACACACACACACACACACACACACACATATATATATATAATATTATTCGCTGGACTGAAGTGGCAAAATGGTTACAGTATTGGGTGTCAAAGGGGAGAACCCAGAAGAAACCAAATTCGTCCTCTTGTTTAGACTTTAGAGAACTTATTTCTATACAAACATGCAGGGAAGCATAGATACATACGTACACGCACATGTGTATGCAAATACATACCTATGCACATATATATACACATAGGCATACAAACATACATACACATATGCATACATAGAGAGATGCATACATACGCACATATACATGCAAACATACATGTATACATAAAAGGACATATGGTTGCAATGATAGTCTTTCATTTTTGTTTTAATAGAGATCGCATAACAAATGCATGGTGCTAATGCATTTGCATTGCTTTGTAAGTGTTCTCTTGAAAGATTGATGTGATATAATATAAGATTATGTTTGTAATCAGTAGACTAATTCAGTGGCCTAGCTAGGGTGCGCTGGTGCGGTCACCCGGGGCGGGTCTGTCCAGGCAGGGGCGGCAAAAGTCGGAGACAAAATGAAATTTTTAAAAATATTTCAATCATCTGCGCCCAAAGTTTTAATGGTGATCATATGACATACAATGAATGGCTGTCATTGTTTATATATATATATATATATATATATATATGTTGTAGTGCTGGTCACCGCTGTCTTTAGTAGTCATGTTTCTTTTCTCTATATCCGACCATTCTCTTCCCTTCCTCTGTCTCTATGTCTGTCTTGCCGTTTGATATATCGCGCGTGTCACATCAAAAACATCCTCTGTCTTTAATTAGGTTAACGAAGAAGAAACCTATCTTTCAACGACCAAATTTACACCTGTTGTAGTGTTCAGGCCCAACGGCTCAGGTTCCCAGTATGCTTGAGGCCTTCTCTGTCTCTAAGTAGTCACCCATCTGACCTTTCCCTAAGGCCAGTACCGGTGTGGTGCGACATTTCCATCCATACTTACACTTCTTACCTTTGGTACATTTGAACAATTATAATTATTATCTGTCGTGTGTTTAGTGTCTTTCCCGGACAAGATCTCGCATTCCTATTAATAGTTCAGCTTGGCAGTTCTTATCTGATGTCATAGGTCACGTGAGCCAATGGCATCTTTTTGGAAACAATTCACCCGGACATGATCTCGCGTCACACCGGTCTAATGGCAAGTTCCATTTACATATCTATGGCAAGCTCAGCATTGCACTGGAGCCTAGTCATAAAGTACTGGAATATCTGTAAGTTGTCTATTCCAAATTCCAATTTTATTTTGTATTTGTTGTTCATAAAACTGTTCGCTTATCGCTTGCATTTATCGAAAATGAAGCGACATAAACCAAGCGGAGTTCAGTTTAGGAAATTGCAAGAGAAAAAAACCAAATAGTTGCAGCAAGTTCTATAAAGTTTATAGCAATTTCAGATAAACAAGAAATACCACAGCAGTTTCATCAGCCAGAATAAAGTAACCGCTTCCATTAATTTTACTAAGTTGTCCAAGATTTTGCAGCTATCAAGGCTATAGAACAGTTTTGCTTTGAGTCTGGTAAGAGCCACACATTCATGTCATCGGCTAACGTTCAGCACATTACGTTTCACTAACTCTGTGTTTTGTAAAAATTCAAAATTTCTTTTGGGTTGACGGGGGGGAGGGGCGAATGCCATTACTTGCCCCAAGGTGCCAAAATACCTATAGCTACCCAATTATTCACTAATTAGTCTGTTTTACACCTGCGCACATAAATTATGACCTACAATTTTTAGCATGTTTTATGAGCTGCCCAGAAGCGCTCTCCGTTCTGGTCAGCCCATTGTTCCTGTAATAATGATATTACTCCATCCCCCTCCTCACTCACTCTTTCTCTCTTTCCATTCCTCATTCTTTCCGTCCCTGTCTCTCCCGTACTTCTTCCCTCTCTACCTGTCCGCCTCGCTTCTTCCCTCTCTGCCTCCCTTCCTCGCTCCTTCCATCCTTCCCTATCTCGCTCTCTCCCTCTCTCTGTCTCTCTCCCTCTCACTCTTTCCTTTTCTCATGCCTTCCCTCTCTCCCTCTCTTTACTATCTTCCCGTCTCTTCCTCATTCTTTCCCTCTCTGTCCCCTTCCCTCCCGCCTTCCCTCACCTACTATTTTCCTCCGTCTTTCCATTTTTCATTCCTTCCCGATCTCCTTCTCTGATAAAAGTTCCTTATTATCTATATAATAAGTCTAAAAGTTTGTCCTTCTGTCTGACCAGCTAAAGGCTCGCGAACGGAACGCTCGCGCGATACGAAACATTTTACAAAACCTTTTAATAAGAACTTTTAGGTCAACGGTAATATTCTCAAATCACAATTGACTCTAAATTCCGATTTATGGACATTTTAAGTTTCGAAATGATCACATTCAACGAGTTAATATCAATAACGGTGGCCATTTATCTCACGTCATGCGGAGCTACACGTAAATATGCAAATCGGGCGCATTCGTCATAAAACCACGACGCCGCTCTAAAAATTACCCTCGCTATTGGAACACTAAAACTCGAGAATAAGAGGCCCAGCTTCGTCCACTATATATATTTAGCCCGTAACAAAAACTATATGAGGTAGAGATAACCCGTGCGAAGCCGGTTAGAAAGTCTAGTGTTCACATAGACTTTTGCTGAGCAAATCTGACGACCATATTTAGACTGAGAGCTTTATCGACGAAGCGCAGCAAGTGCACTCTCGAGGATAATATTATAATCCGCTTCTGATAGAAGCAAAACTCCTGTGTCGTTTCAAGGATCATTTCCCCACTAAAAAATTTTCACGCGTAACCTCGCAGCATATTGTCAACAAGTTGATTTATCGTAGCGGGGCATAAATTAAATATAAGTACACGTTCAGGGAAAAACAGAGGAAAATGAACGCCTCTCCTACTCCTCGCTATGGCCCACATGGGAGCTTTGATTCTGCATACGCTAGATGCCTTGTTGATGGCGTCCCGCTCGCTTTTCCTTTTGTTTGAATGTATTAATCTTGCTATGTACAGTGCTGTTCGTTTGCTAGTGCTTCTCAATAAAGGAAATACTTACTTACTTACTTACTTACTTTTCCTGCGGGCGCCCTGCAGGGCAAGGCCGGATACCTACCGTACTGCTCCACTTACATAATCTCGGCAAATCGCCGTTTGTGGACGGGGCCGCAATCGTCGGTATCTTGGGTAATAAAATCGTGAATTAAGATACGTTCGGGAGTCGTTCGGGTCTATTGAAGTGTGTCGATTACCGCAAAATTATGAGACCGATTAACACAAAATGCGTCGTTCATAGTCCCTGGGAAATTTTTTTAACGATAACGGAATGGGAATGTATCACTGGGTGTCTCTTGAAGGCCACGTTGGACGGCTTTGTGTTTTGCGGCGAGGCACAGGCGAACGGTTCACAGTTATTCCAATTTAGGAGACAGCTCTGCTTCTATGCTATATACAATAAATAAATACATAACCATAACCATAACAATAAATTTTATTGTTTTCCAACAGAAACAGAGAATACAGGCATAATAAGTACAGTATAATAGTTGGGAACAACGGGGAGAGAACCCTAAAGGAAACGAGTCCCGACTAGTAGGGTCATATATAGGGTCACCCTTACATCATTGTTGTACTCGAGTGGCAGACCGAATAATTTTCTAATTCTGCTACTTTTTAATTAATGAATATACATGGATACATAGACACATGACTACATACATACATTACATACATACATACATGCATGCATACATACATGTATATATATACATATATACATATATACATACATACATACATACATACATACATGCATACATACATACATACATACATACATACATACACACACATACATATATGCATACATATATACATACATGTACATGTCATACATGTATACATACAAACTCGTGTACATGCAGAAAGAAGATAAGAAGGAAGCGAAGAGGGAAGAGGAAGCGGGATTAATAATGGAAAGAGGATGACATTGAAGAGATAAGGAGACGGAGGCTTTCTTATCTCTCCGATGCTGACCTAAAAGGCCACGGGTTGACTCCCAATGGGACAGACAGTGTCACACAGACATATCATGGCGATAGAAAGACGGACTGAATAACGCATAAGAACACTCAAGTAAGAGAAGGCACCGACAGACACAGAAGGATGACCGAGTCCCCACTCCCCACTACCTACCTGGACAGCTTATATGACAAATGAAGCCGTTTCATAGTAATAGGAGCCCAAAAAGGTAGACCGGGATGTCAATAAGATAAATACATCCTGTGGACAACTATTATTATTACAATAACTATTATTATTGTTGTTGTTGTTGTTGCTCTTTGTTTGTTTTATTACGTTGGGTAGGCTACGTATGTATGATCAATAAGATTAAAAAATCTGGATTATTTTACTATTATTATAATTATTATCATAATTATTATTATAATTAGTGTTATTGTAATTATTATTATTATTATTTTTTTACCCGAGGTATCAAGGATCCCTCAGGATTTATGAAAAATTGCTATAAGGAGCAGGAAATTTGTCTGGAGGGTCAGGCCTCGTCTTCAGGGTTTGCAGGAAAAGTGCCGTTGAATGCGACCAAGTTATAGCGTTGGACGCAAACAGACAGACAGAATTATTATTATTATTATTATTATTATTATTATTATTATTATTATTATTATTATTATTATTATTATTATTATTATTATTATTATTATTATTATTATTATTATTATTATCATCATCATTAATATTATTTAATTACGCATTTATTAAGCACCGCTATCTAATGTTGAAGCATCAATCGATGGCGCTGAGCAATTGTGAATGAAGGGCTTGCTCCAGGTCCGTGCACACTGCACAGTAACCGTCTCAGAGGAGGAGGATGAGGCTCGAACCCTTACTCTCTGCGTTACAAGGCGACCGCTCTGAACAATCGGCGACCACCGTATCCAACAGAAATCCCGCCGTTCTATTATAGAGTACAATAGAGAGCGAGTTCTCGATTTCCAAGAGGCAATGAAACGATATTAGGAGCCACTCTAAAGTCTTTAAATAACAACGAGAACAACAACACTAACGACCGCAGACGATCTCTCCCTCGAGAATAGAGAATAGCCCGAAAAAGCAAATGTTCGGCCATAACTACCGCGCAACGCTATACAATGGGGCGCCGCTTCCCGCCGCAGCAGCAGTTGGCCACTGAAGCCGTCTTTAAGATAGGCCACGTGGCCCAGCAGGTCAGCAGAGCAACAGAAGTGGATGAAGCAGAATGTACCGTGCATGATGCGGACAATCTTAGGAACGTTTGAAGACAAGACAAACATAGCGACAGAAGTGGACGATGTAGGTCACATTCAAGCCACATATATTTGTGTGCATGCATGAGTGTATTGCATTGTATTGTATTGTATTTGATCATTTATAAAGCGCTTCTCATAGCATAAGCCTTTCAGAAGCGTTCCCAGTGCGAGGTACCTGAGGAAAAAAGGAAGGTTTTAAGGTGAGAGAAAGAGGTAGAGATGCTACTATAGAGGATTTGAGAGCGTAGAGAAGGATGAAGTCGATTCCATAGAGAGGGACCTATGCACACAAAGGATCTGGATTGAGCCATTGTGGTCCTAACACAGGGAACAAAAATGTCAAGCCGGTCAGAGGATCTGAGAGGACGCTTTTACGCTGTGTGTGTGTGTGCATGGATGTGTGATATGTGTGCATGTGTGTGTGCATGTGCGTGTGTAGGTGTGCGTGTAAGTGTGTTTAGGTGTGTGGGGTACATGTGTGTGCGTGTGTGTGCTATATACCATTTGGCCCGACTGCTTGGTACGCGCCCTCATTCGGTAGCACATATAAACAGCATTTCACCCCACACTGTTCCGTCCAGTCTCCCACACTTGTTCTCGTCTCTCTCTCTCTCTCTCTCTCTCTCTCTCTCTCTCTCTCTGACCGTTCCAAATTCCAAGCACAATCCACCCTGGTCCACCCTGCTGACCCTTGACCTCCTGACCCGTAACCGTACTCCAGCTCATCCCCCGCTTCGCCGATTTTGACAGAAGGGGAAGAAGTTCCGGAAAACGGAGATTGATGGACAACCGGGAAAGAGACGTCATTCAAACCGCCGCAGAGAATGATCGAGAAACCATTAAGTAGATGTCGCCAAAGCTAAAGAGATGGACAGATGCTATAAGAGTATAAGACGATGACGACGACGTTAAAATCGAACCGCAGATTCCTCGTGAAATGTGCGCAGGCAGAAACTAGGAGCAGTAATTCGGTCTTTTACGGTCGCCATTTGCATTCGGATCGGACTCGGTCCTGTTCCTGTTCCGGCAGATAAGGAACCCGGATCGATTGAGCATTAATACGACGCTGACAGTTCAGCGTTTATCTTGTGCTATCTCGCAACAAGGGTCCCCCTCCCGTATATGCATTAGACGTAGGACATGAATCTATGTATTTACTAAGGGTTTAAGCGGCTCTATAGAAATGAACAGATATATACATATATACATGCATGCATACATACATACGTAGGCCACATACAAAGATGCATACACATACAAACTTATATACACGCATACATACATGCATGCATACATACATACATGCATGTATACATGAATACGTAAACACGTAGTCTACATACATACATACGTATGTACACGCATACATAAATACATGCATACATACAAGCATGCACGCATACATACTGTAGGCAGTTTTTGATGTCAACAACTGTCAAACATACCCCCTAAAAAATTATGTCAACAATCCCAGAACCCCCTACAAAAAGAAACACAATGACTCAATACATGTAGAATAATTTTTTTTAAATTTTACACTAAAAATGCAATCTCGAATTTAAAAATATATGAGTTTAGTTTATTACCACCTTTTTAGTAGTATTAAACATTAAGCACTTTATACATTTTTAGCATTATTTAATGTTTTCGCTACCATTTTGAAGGGTCTGTGTTGATTCATTGGAAAAAATTTGTTGACGTCAAACTGTACCGAACCCCTCCCCCTTGTCAACAACTGTCAAACTTTTCCAAACCCCCTCCCCTATTTTGTTGACATAATTAATGGACGACCCCTATGTATATAAATATATATACACAGACATGCATGAGTTCAAACGTATACATTCATTTATATAGCGCCTTTTGAGAAGCTTCATCAACTTCTTCGTCTTCTTCTTCTTCTTATCCTTCTTATATAGTCAGATTACAGTCGTCAGTCCTTCAACGGACGAGGGTTTATCCCCTGACGAAACTCGATTCCTAAGCAAAGAGTGCGTTGGCGAATGTCAATATTGTGACAGGTGCCCGAGCACGGGCGGGAAGGCACTTGCTTGGCTGAGGGCATTCCGAATCCCCGTTTCTAATCTGTATTAGGTTGATACATGCATGTCGCAACATCAGGTGAATTCTCATAGCATCAGACGTTAAACCATCAAAGACATGTCACTTGTTAGAATGTAGACAGCACTTTTGAAGCTTCAAGCAGAGCAAATAATATAGAGTAGAAGACAAGCCGATAGAGTAGGAGACAAACCGATAGAGTTGGAGCCAAACCGATAGAGTAGGAGACAAACCGTTAGAGTAGGAGACAACCCGATAGAGTATAGGAGCCAAACCGATATAGTAGGAGACAAACCGATAGAGTAGGAGACCAACCAATAGAGTAGGAGCCAAGGCGATAGAGTAGGAGGAGCCAAACCGTTAGAGGAGTATAGACAAACCGTTAGAACGATAGGTTAGAGTATAGGAGCCAAGGCGATAGAGTTAGAGGTAAACCGATAGAGTAGGTGCCTAAGCCGAGTCCGAGTCCAGAGGTGTTTGAGTCCGAGTCCGAGTTCGAGTCACTAAAGATCAAGTCCAAGTCTGAGTCCAAGTTCATCAACATAAAAATACACTGAAACACGCAACTCACGGTGGCACAGTGGCCGATTGGTTATAGAGCGCTCTGCCTGTAACGCGGAGAGTACGGGTTCGAGCCTCGTCCGAGGCAGTTACTGTGTAGGGACCTTGAGCAAGTCCCTTGCTCACAATTGCTCAGCGCCATCCATGTTCTGTCGTATGGTCCTGTGCACTTCTGAGCTTTGGAAGGAGGGCAATTATAGCATATAGTTGTATTGTATTGTATATAAATCAATGGCATAGAAAAATTGTTAATGTAATTTATCCAATTTACACTTTAAAAACTTCTGGATGTTGCCCTGTTTACGGCTTGGTTTTGATGTACCATCATGGAGTTATGCCTTGTGCATTAGACACCGACGCTCGACTAATTAAAATAACGGTTAAAATAAACAAGAGATAGCCGCATGTATATAACATGGGGGCCCGGTGGCGCATTGCATCTGCGGGAAATCAGTAACTAATTAGTAACGTATTCACGGTGTAAATTCAAGAGATAGCCGCATGTGTACAATGCATAACCTGGAGACATGCATACTCTTTTCCTCTGTCATATGTATATATATAATATAGTATATATATTATATACAATATATTTATATATATATGTATTGTATGATCGATTGATAATGATAGTTCATTTCCTTGTTTCATGTCGCTGCACATCCTTTGCGACTTCCAGCTGCAAATCGGATTTTGTTCAAACAACTGAAATTGTTCTCTTAAGCATACGCACGCTCCATTATATTAATGTACATTATATCTGTGTACAATTTATGTATACCTATGCATATATATATATTTATACATGCACTGTCTTTATATATATAAATGTATGTATGTATATGAGAGTGGACGAATTTCTGTCTCATTTCCGCTGGCGGTTCCTTGTTTATTTTCAGCTGTATGCGAGAATAGGAGATCCGAATTTGTCCTTTTGAACCCAGTTCTTGTTACCCAGACAGTTGTCCTACCGTGCTCTCTCCGTATCCGTTTGGAGTTTTCTCTCAAATCATTCCTCCACGCACAGAAGGAGAGGCAGAGACAAAGACGGAGACAAAAACAGAAAGGTAACGACATGCAATGAAAGATATTAAAGAGGTGCTTTCCGCTCTCGTCAGCTGTCAGCTAGCTTCAAGACTATCAACTAACATCTTGACAATCAATATGTCATCGTGACTGCCATCCGCTCTAGACCGTGTCAGTAGGCTCTGGTGTCAGTTAGCTCTGATGTCGTCAGAAATGTTAACCCAAAGTTGGCCTATAACTCCCTTCGAACCCGATCACGTGACCGTCTTTTACCATTAGCTGACCATAACATGAAAAACCGTTTAGTTAGAATGCTTTATTCATATTGACTATTGATTGCTCATTAAAATTATATGATGTATGCACACCGGAATGAGGATTGCAGATGGTTCAATAAAGAATATACTTACTTACTTAATTTATTACTTAGTTGTCTTCATAGAGATGTATAATATATAAATATATCACTAGAGGCGAGCATCTATTGTCTATGGTGAGGCTGTGACCCTGTGGCCGCTCAAAATGAATTTCAACCAATCAAAACGCGTTATTTCAATTTAAATTAACTGCGGAACTCTCGTTAAGGTGTTATTATATCTATGGCTGTGGCTTCAAATAATGTGCGAAGTGAATTTACGTCATGCTCCCTCTAGGCCTTATAATATATCTCATTGGTTGTCTTGATGCAGTTTTCCCTCGGGCTTTCATGCTGGCATTGGACAATCGCAACTAGTAAGGTACGTACTGGTCGTTGACCCAGTTGAAACAGATTTGCGTTTTCGATGTAGCAGCAGCTTCCTGTTCTATAGTCCTGACATGTGCATGCAATCTTCGCATACATCTTCCCGCTGACTGTGGTATACGTAATGGCGATGATTCTGGTGTCACACAGTTGCACGTACATTGTAGGCTGACAACTCGGGCACCTTTTCCTGACGATAATTTGCGAGTTCAAGGGATTCTAGGAAGTCGATTGCGTCTGCATAAGAAGTATTTTCTGAAGGTTTTCTGTGGTTCTGTGGTACAATAATATTCTCTGCATGGGTTTTATAAGTCCCTTGTTCACTATTGTTTATTATAATCCACGTGGATTATTCTCTCTGTGGATCGATAGGCCTCTATCTTGTTCTGTGGTTTATTCTCCATGTTTATCATTTTCTCTGTATTTAAGTAGGCCGGATGTTTTAATAATAATAATAAATAATAATAATAATAATATTCTTTATTGAAACAATCCGGTTGACAAACCGCCACCGGTTACAGTGTACAGTTATGCAATTGAAACAATTCACAAGAACACAAATGACAGAAGACATAAATCTTAACTACTAACAGAACAGACAGCCTGCGCTTTATTCTCCATATGGAGTATTTTATCTGTATTTAAGTATTTTGTTTTGCGGTTTATTCTCCATATGGATTATTTTCTCTGTGTTTAAGTATCTTGTTTTGCGGTCTCAGTGGACAGGCCCTACCAGATCATCTAATGTCCCCATCTACAGACCGTGCCAGCCCGATATAAAAATCCTTGAATTACATCCACGACCGGTATGCAAACCGGCTTCCTCTTGCACAGAGGCGCCGTGACGTACGCTTCTACCGAAGTAGCCAAAGAGGTCAACAAACCATGCAGCCGGCGGACTTGAAAAGAGATTGTTGTTCTTTTGTGTAGAATTCCATCGCCGAGTTCTCTTCGCATGGCTGCAATCACGTTTAGTTCTAAAACCCAGATTTAATTCTCGCTGCTGGTAAAAGCGAACGCGGGACAAATTGCCAATTCTTTCGACACATATATCAGGGCACAACGAAGGCGGCAATCGACCTTGATTTCCGAGTCTCTCCTCTCCAAGCCGTGGCACCGTCACGCTTGTCCGCCTGCTTTGGCACGTCGGCGACCGTATTGATCCGAAATATTTCTTGCCCATTGGCATCTTGTCCACTTCTGCCATTCCTCTTACCCCTCTCTCCATCTCTCACTCTCTGTGTGTCTCTTTTTCTCTATCTCTGTCTGTCTTTGTCCCTCTGTCTCTCTCTGTCTCTCTGTCTCTCTATCTCTCTCTCTCTCTCTCTCTCTCTCTCTCTGTCTCTCTGTCTCTCTGTCTCTCTGTCTCTCTGTCTCTCTGTCTCTGTCTCTCTCTCTCTCTCTCTCTCTCTCTCTCTCTCTCTCTCTCTCTCTCTCTCTCTCCTCAATCGTCCCTTACCTGTCTCGGTTTTTGTCTGTCTCTGTTTCTCTCTCACTCACTCTATCGTTCTCTGTCCTACCTGAATCCGTTTCCGTCTCTGTCTCTGTCTGTCTATCTGTCTCTCTCTCCTTCCGCCCTTTGTTGCCCCACCCCTTCACTCCATCTCTCCTACATATTCCTTCTCTCCCTCACTCACTCTATCACATTTCCTCCGCCCCATACACGGGCCATTTTGCTATTCCTCCTTCCTCCTCTCTATCCTTCGATACGCCTCTCTCTCTCTCTCTCTCTCTCTTCCCTCTCCTACCACCGTCCATCCCTACCTTAATCGTTTCTCTAACTCTGCCTAACTCCATCCTTCCATCTCTCTCTCTCTCTCTCTCTCTCTCTCTCTCTCTCTCTCTCTCTCTCTCTCTCTCTCTCTCCTCTCTCTCTCTCTCTCTCTCTCTCTCTCTCTCTCTCTCTCTCTCTCTCTCTCTCTCTCTCTCTCTCTGTGTGTGTGTCTGTCTGTCTAGTGTCTAACCCACCATCCGGCACTTCTCGTCTCCCTTCTTCCCACGCTTCCACCCTTCCTATCTCCTCGCTTTTCTCTGTCTCTGTCTCTCTCTCTCTCTCTCTTACTCTGTCTGTGTGTGTCTCTCTCTATGTCTCTCTCTCTGTCTCTGTGTCTCTCGCTTTCTCTCTCGCTCTCTGTCTCAGGCTGTCTGTATCTCTCTCTTTCTACCTCTTCCCACCCTCTCCAACCTCCTTCCACGGCTCTCTCCCTATCACCTCGACTCAGTCTCTCCATACGCCTCTCAGCCCATGCCGCCCCGCCCCACTTTTCACTTGGCGCAAGATAAAGATGACGCGGGCATTTAATCCAATCGTCGGCAGCAAAAGACGAGTCATTCCGTTGACTGGAACGCCGCCGCCAAGCGGTGACAGTTGTCTCTCAACACGACAAAAGTCATCTCATCAGAAACCAATTTGTTCCTCAATAAGCCGAACACGTGGGCGTCTCTCACAGCCACCAAAGACAGCAATTATGACCGTCACTTCAATGCATTACTCTTTGGTATACGTACGTACGTACGTATGTATGTATGTATGTGGGCGCGGTGGTGTAGGGGTATGTTCGGTGCCTTGCAGCCGGAGGGTTGCGGGTTCAAATCCACCTCAAGCCGCCGTGTAGGGACCCTGGGCAAGTCCTTCACTCGCAATTGCTCATGCGCTTCGGCGTGAAACTCCGATTCAGTGTCCGCGCTGTAGTCGGGAGCACCTCTGAGTAGAAATCTTGAAGGGGCGCTATGACAAGTGCTCATACATACATACATACATACATACATACATACATACATACATACATACATACATGTACATACATACATACATACATACATACATACATACATACATACATACATACATACATACATGCGCGTATGTGTACGTGCATATGCATGCATGTACGCATGTATGTATGTAGGCGTATGACTATGTATGTGTGCATTTATGCATTGTATGTATGCATGTATGTGGGGCATATTTGTATGTATTAAACAATGGCAGGACGCATGAATATGTAAGAATGGCCGGCGGACGGACATTGCAGACGGACGGACGGACGGGCAAATGGACGGACGGACGGGCAAATGGACGGACGGGCAATGGACGATCCTGGACGGACGGACGGGCAAATGGACGGACGGACGGGCAAATGGACGGACGGACGGGCAAATGGACGGACGGACGGGCAAATGGACGGACGGACGGGCAAATGGACGGACGGACGGGCAAATGGACGGACGGACGGGCAAATGGACGGACGGACGGGCAAATGGACGGACGGACGGGCAAATGGACGGACGGACGGGCAAATGGACGGACGGACGGGCAAATGGACGGACGGACGGGCAAATGGACGGACGGACGGGCAAATGGACGGACGGACGGGCAAATGGACGGACGGACGGGCAAATGGACGGACGGACGGGCAAATGGACGGACGGACGGGCAAATGGACGGACGGACGGGCAAATGGACGGACGGACGGGCAAATGGACGGACGGACGGGCAAATGGACGGACGGACGGGCAAATGGACGGACGGACGGGCAAATGGACGGACGGACGGGCAAATGGACGGACGGACGGGCAAATGGACGGACGGACGGGCAAATGGACGGACGGACGGGCAAATGGACGGACGGACGGGCAAATGGACGGACGGACGGGCAAATGGACGGACGGACGGGCAAATGGACGGACGGACGGGCAAATGGACGGACGGACGGGCAAATGGACGGACGGACGGGCAAATGGACGGACGGACGGGCAAATGGACGGACGGACGGGCAAATGGACGGACGGACGGGCAAATGGACGGACGGACGGGCAAATGGACGGACGGACGGGCAAATGGACGGACGGACGGGCAAATGGACGGACGGACGGGCAAATGGACGGACGGACGGGCAAATGGACGGACGGACGGGCAAATGGACGGACGGACGGGCAAATGGACGGACGGACGGGCATAAAGTCTGAGATGGGACGGGCAAATGGACGGGCAAATGGACGGACAGACAGGCAAATGGACGGACGGACGGACGGACGGACGGACGGACGGACGGACGGACGGATGATGGATGGATGGATGGATGGATGGACGGACGGACGGACGGATGGACGGACGGATGGACGGACGGATGGACGGATGGATGGATGGATATAGCCTACAAATGCAGCTATAACCTACATCTGTAATATAATACTATTGCGATGCGCTTCAACATTCATATACTTGCACATATTTTGTACGTATGTTCGTGCATGTAATTACTTTTCCAGGATCAATTTCTTTCTCATAATATATGGTATATACCGATGAACGAATCCAACCAATCGGCCGAAGCCTTCTTCCACCGTGTACGCCCGTCCATTCGCTCCTTAGCCGCTCAGTGGTACTAAACGGAGCGACACTAGGTCAAAGGTGAAATGGAGGTCAGTGACGTAATAGAGGTTAAAGACGCCGACGTAGGTCATAAGGTCATTTGTTTATGCGGTCGAGTTAACTCGAAGGAATCGCCGACTCGGTTCAATGGATTTATGTTCCTACGATTCAGAACAATTGGCTGCATTAGTTACTCTGCCTCCGTCCACTTTGTATATACATGCTGTAGTATCGTTTATTAAATGCATGCAAGCTGCGTAACGTGGTGTAATGTAAATATCGGACATTTCTCAGCACCACACAAAAGCTGCGTCAGGGAGACCAACTATTCACCGGCGCTATATCAATTGAAGTATGCAATATAGCTGGGTTGTTTGATCCGTTCCGGTGCCAGGCCAGAATCGATAAATAATCATGTATACATATTAATGGACGCTTGTATAGATACATATCAATATCACATAAACACTGAAAGTACTTAGATTAAATAAAGAATAACTCAGAATAATCCCAACAAAATATTAATGGATCGTTTTAAGTTAGAGAGGAATGACTGAGAAGGGGTTCTAGAAAGGGAGCGGAGGAACAGAGGGAGGCCATTCCAGGTCGAGGGGCCAATCACAGAGAAGGCACGGCTCTGCCTGGTGGAGGTACGAGCAAAAGGGACAGAGAGAAGACCCTGTTCAGCTGAACGGAGGGAGCGCGAGCCTCGAGCACTAAGGGTGGGGCTACAAAGCTCAATAAGGTAGGCAGGAGCAAGATACATTGGCAGATACATGTAAGTAGATATGCACATAAATGTATGCACACATGCATAACTACATGCGTGCGTAGCGTACATGTACATGTACATGTACATGTATATGTTACAGGGAATTTGTAAAATCAGGAATTTTGTAAAATGCCTGAAATTTTTAGGCAATTTGTAAAATCCACAATTCACTCAGACACTGTCATTTTCCTTTCAGGCAATCTGTCAAATTTTTATCATCAGATTTAAGAGATTTTACAAAATCCCTGGTTTTTCAGAGATTTTGTAAAGTGCCTGAGTGAATTGGGGATTTTAGAAATTGCCTAAAAATTTCAGGCATTTTATAAAATCCCTGATTTTACAAATTGCCTGTAACATATATACGAGA